>QLTV01003108.1:2946480-2962019 GCA_003457575.1 Thermophis baileyi | reverse complement strand
CACACACACACACACACACACACACACACACAAATATATATATATGTTACATATTTTTACATAAATAAAGGGAGACTAGTATAGATCTATTTCAAGCTATTTAGCTCTCATCAGCTAGCCACACCCTTATGGGATTAGAATATGCTCCCTCCCATATTTGGGTATACCAAATATATTGGTTATATTTGGGTATACCAAATATTTATGTAAAAATATAACATATAGAAACGGACTGTCGTTTGTAATTAACTGTCTGGATGGCCCCTGGAGGGGCCGAAAGGCAAAAAAGGAAGCAGTATGCTTTCTCCCATATTTGGGTATACCAGGTGATTTAACAGAGAAAAAAAACATTATATATATATAGGCTCCTAGAAGCACGAGGCCGGAGACACAAGCCTGATAACCTATCTGTATATGTATATTTATACTTCGTCGAAACGTCGCAACCACATCTCCAACTTCACGCGGGAGAAAACCCGAATAACCATAGACCTACATACAAATACCCGCGAAAACCTCAAAAAACATATATATGTGATGACCTATGACTACAATCTGCAACCATAATCCCGGGATTTAAATTGTTAAATCGAGGACTACCTGTTTAGCCACAGAATTATCTTAAACAGCAATAAAGGACTAGATTTCTCATGTTTACTTGTTCTATCTAGAAAGAGGTTATCTAAAAAAACAAGCACTCACTATATGTGAAAAAAGATTAAGTTTCTAAATAAGTTCTTCTACTATTTATCTTTGCTGAAACCGGCAATTTCCCAGGTGCTTAAAATCAGAGGCTAATTCTTTGAGCCAGATTGAGTGGTGGAGCCCCAGGCTTTATCAGTGACTATCAGTCCTAACTTCAATAGCTCAATAGGCAGCAAAGCTCTCAGCCTTCAGTTGTTACTGAACTGCATCTCAAGATCGCATTCCTTCCACCACGCTGGCTGGCACTGCTGAAAGCTGAGCTTCAGCAATGTCTGGAGGGCCACAGATTCACCATCTCTGGCTTTTGGTGAGAGCTTAGGATCTGGCAAAGAATATGTCAATGAATATTTTCAGTCATCCAGACAGGGATGTCTGGAAGTTAAGTCCAGGGGAACTGGAGTTTGTTTGGTTTTTTTGGAAAAGTTTTGCTAGTATCTACTTGGATAAACAGCGAAACGTTTCAAACCAAAAAAGAAGTTCAGTTGTCCTGGCTCAACTTCCAGAGATCTGACAAATACGGTAATTTTCTAAACTAAATGGGTCAGGTTGGTAGCTAATTATGGAAACTACCGTTCCCTATTATTATCCAGAAATGCATCAAAATGGACAAGCAATCCATGATATATCTATCAGTATAAATTGTAGGGGAGATTTGCATTCGTCTACGGCAGAGGTCTTCAAACTTGGCAACCTTAAGACTTGCGGACTTCAACTCCCAGAATTTTCCAGCCAGCATAGCTGGCTGGAGAATTCTGAGTTGAAGTCCGCAAGTCTTAAAGTTGCCAAGTTTGAGGACCCCTGATTTACGGTGACCCAAAAACAGGAGTTCGCTGGCACTTTTTCAGACCAACACTTTTCATTAAAAGGAGAAAACTTTTGTGAGCTACAGTTCACTTCACTACCGTATTAGATTTGCCATTCCGTGCATCTGATGAAGCTCATCTATAGCTCACAAATGCTCAAGTCTTTTATTGAAATTGGTTAGTCAGAAAAGGTGCCACCAAATGTCTTGATTTTCACCAAGTATGGAGCAGAGAGGTCTAAACATGTCTCATTTTAAGGCTGTCATGTCACTCTGGAGCGATGTTTGGACAGTCATGTTATAAAAAATAATCTTTTGAAAATGTCAGAGTGTTGCAAGGGCAATAACCCACTAAAAAAAAAAATCAGGTCTGACATTTCTACTACAAGAATGCTTGGAAAAATACCAATTCAGGTATTCAAGATGCAGAGGGCCCTTCTCCCATTAAAAAAGAAAGAAAGAAAGAAAACAAAATTAAAAGTGGCACTGGGAGTTGGCATTTAAGAGCACGCAGAAAAGCCTGCCATACAGCAGTTAAGATAATGTGGATGCTTAAATTGCCAATGCTTGTTTTCTTCCCCATTCCCCTTAAATGTGTTTTATTTCCTTTTAAACCCAATTCCCTCAAAAGCCACAGGTGCAACCCTAACACTCCTTAAAAGTTACCGCCAGATTAGGAAAAAGTTATTAAATACACAGAAGCATATCAGCAATTCAACTCTGCTTTACTAAAATTTAAATTCCAATGTCTATGGAGATTCTCAGTCATCCAGGTCATGGTTGTCCCAAAGGTGCTTTTTTTCAAGAGGCAATTGGACTTTCTGGTTTTTCTTTGAAGATGTTTCGCTTCTCATCCAAGAAGCTTCTTCAGCTCTGACTGGATGGTGGGGAATTAAAGTTCCCACCATCCAGTCCTTTAATCCTTCCATTCCCCACCATCCAGTCAGAGCTGAAGAAGCTTTTTGGATGAGAAGTGAAACGTCTTCAAAGAAAAACCAGAAAGTCCAGTTGCCTCTTGAAAAAAAGCACCTTTGGGTTAAATTCCAATGAATTCAACATTCCTTCTTGCCCTCCAGAGTGAGGTCCTCTCCAACCCTCCTGACCTTCCTTAAGAACCTAAAGACCTGACTCTGCCAGTTGGCTTGGGGCTCCAAAGGAAGAGCTTCATGTTGGATGTGGCTGATAGACTAATATCTGATCCCGCGTCCTACCCCTCCTCATCCTACTCCTTCCCTTCCCATCTTTTAGCTATTGTATTTTGCATTTTGTATATGTTTGTAGTGTTTTATTTATGTACCGTATTTTTCGGAGTATAAGACGCACTGGAGTATAAGACGCACCTTAGTTTTTGGGGAGAAAAATAAGAAAAAAGCTGATTGGCGGGTGGATCGTGCTCCCGGAATACCCCCAATCAGCTCAGAGGTGAATTTTAGCAACAGGTTGGTTGGTTGTGAGCTCTGCGCCTTGCTTTTTTTTCTGCCTCTGAAACCTCCGTTTCAGAGGCTTTTTTTCTGAAGCTCCGTTTCAGAGGCTTTTTTTCTGAAGCTCTGAAACCTCCGTTTGAGAGGCTGGGCGGGGCTACATTCGGAGTATAAGACGCACCCAGATTTTCACCCTCTTTTTTTGGGGAAAAGGGTGCGTCTTATACTCCGAAAAATACGGTAGTTTTATTTTTTAATATTGTAAGCCACCCAGAGTCACCCTGGTAAATAAATAATAATTCATTTTTGTCCTGATTCTGCTCATTTCCTCATCTTAACGCCACCCACTAACTTGAAATCCAACTCTGAAAACCCTCAGCTACCCAACACAGGCCTTTCTCTGAACCAGGGGTCTCCAACCTTGGCAACTTTAAGACTTGTGGACTTCAACTCCCAGAATTCCTCAGCCAGCAAAGCAAAGCAAAGCAAAGCAAAGCAAAGCAAAGCTGGCTGAGGAATTCTGGGAGTTGAAGTCCACAAGTCTTAAAGTTGCCAAGGTTGGAGACCCCTGCTCTGAACCATTTTATCGACTGTACTTTGTGTGACCACCATTACTTTTCGTGAACTTTAATCACTCTGTGCACGATTGGAATATCTCTTCCTTCGACTTTGAAAACGACTATTTCTCCAGCCCTGATGGGGTCATCTCGGAAATTTGTCAAGAACAAGAGGTCTCCTCTGTGGAAGGCTGGTTCCATACTACCACTAGAAAAAGAGAAGGGAAGAATTTTTACAATTAACACAATCATCATCTTTTAATGACCCCATAATCCCTTGCGGGGTGGAGTCTGGGCAACTGAATGGAGCTGTGTGTTTACTGGCCGGATGCCCTTCCTGTCACCAATGTGGAATTATATTCAGCAAATATATACGGTACTCATCGTGCCCAGAGAGAGAAATATCTGCCTCTACCTAGGATCGAACGCACAACCTCCTGATTGTGAGGCGAGAGCTCCACCTCTAGGCTACCGCACCACTCATTACAATTAACACAATGATTACCGAAAAATAAATAAGCACAGGATATTTGATGTGGTTTTGTGTTACAAGGCCTAAAATGTTTCAAATGTTTACCCACAATAGATTTAAATTAATCAAACTATCTCAACAAAGAAATTCTGTAAATTTTTATCTAAAGGTTTCCTCTGTCCAGTTGTTTCCGACTCTAGGGAGAGGTGCTCATCTCTGTTTTTTAGCTGAGGGAGCCAGCGTAGTTCGTGGTTATGTGTTGTGGTCCACCAGCGGCCTGTGCAGCTGGCACCAGAGTCGGACAGCGAGGAGGTTGGAGAAGGCTCGATGCCAGAGGCAGGGATTCAGCCAGGGCCTTCAGAACCTCCAGAGGCTGCCATGAGTGAAGAAGAAGAAGAGCCTGTTCTCAATGTGCGCGTGCGCAGAGCTGCCAAAAGGCAGGAATGGCTCCTGAGGAGAAGGACTACTCGGGAGTAAGGCTTGGGGATAATTGGCCACTCCCATAGTGCCATAGGCTCATAGTGGCCTATTTAAGTGAGGAAAATGACTGAGGAATTTGCAGGAAACAACTTCGTTCATTTCAAGTCCTTGTCTTTGAATTCAAACCTCTGTTCTGCTCCCGTTTGAAATCATCAAAGTTGCCTGCAAATTGTTCCTGGGCATTTTGCCAAAAACAGTAAGGTTCGTGTGGGTTATCTGCTGTTATCTGAAAGACTCTTTGTCAGACTTGTGTTCTTTTGCTTGGACTATTGCCGACTGTTAAGGAGATTAATTAACAGCCATTGCACAGAAAAGACTGGTTTACACTTTACTTGAATTTAGGATGACTGCTAAATAAGACATTACTATTAAAACAAGGTTTGTACGGACGCTGTTTGTGCTGTGTTCCTTTGTCAGTACGCTGGGTCAGAACATTATGTGGCCAGGATGATGATATGCCAAGGCGCACAAAACGCTGTTACCTTCCCATCCAAGTGGTACCTATTTATGTACTCGCATTTTCATGCTTTCAAGCTGCTAGGTGGGCAGGAATTGGGGCATGTAACGGGAGCTCACCCCGTTGCACGGTGCTTGGGTCTTGAACCTGGGCTGTCAGCTTTCTAGCTGACAAACTCAGTGTCTTTAACTGATGAGCCATCGCGCCCCCCTAAAAATTTTATCTATAGGAGCCCAACATCATGGTACGTTATTGGAAAAGTTCAATAAATGCTTATTTCAATAGTAAGGAATATATGTGGAACTGGATTAAACTGTTGGGTTCTTGAGTGTTCTCTCAGTTTGGTCACTTTCAACCAACATCAATGATGATGTTATCCAAGCTTGTAATGAAATATCTGCAGAAAAGCACCTAAGTTCAAAAAGTACCAAGAATCCAACAATACTTATTTTTAACATGTGTAAATTAGGGTGTAGGAACCTATAATCAAGAATTACCCATGGTTTCTCAGTCTGCCATCATTGTGTATAAAAGAACACACATGTGTTGTTGACTAATATGGCTGCTTATACACTAAAACCTTTTTATAGGAAGAAGATCAAAAAGGAATAGCTAGCTTACTATAACCTAGTCAAATTTCATAACACAGCTTACCCTAGATGGAATTTACTAAAAACAAGGCAACATATTAAAGCAACGATGGTTATAAAAACCACAACCTCCCACTCTCTCTCTCTTTCCCTATTTCCAATTTGGGACAGGAATGAGACAAAAATTGAGGGCTGCAGTCTACCCCAGCAAACAAATTCTTCATAAAGAGACGTACCTGAGCACTACTACAATTGGACTCTCGCTCCCGGTGATAACAATAAGGCCTTTCCATATCATTAGGGCTGAAGACACGATCATGGCAAAATTTAAAACTTGGTAATAGAGCTACAAGAAAAGGAAGAGCGGAATGAAAAGAACAAAACTCATATATGGTCTTTGATCAGATAATCACCATTGTTGCTGTTATTATTTCAAGAGTCACTGTACTCATTTTCTGATTTTACAGGATGCACCATTTAACATCTCCAAATTCAAATATTAGGCACACATTTAATTTTCACCCACACACCACCAACAAAAGACCTTACTAACTTTAAATAAAGGAACTTCAACTAAAATATTAAAGAATATTAACTTAGATATGAAAAGTAGATCCAATAGATATAAATGAGTTTTGAGAACAGGAATCTGGTTTTATTTGGTGTATTGCCCTTTCAGGTTTCTAGTGGCTCTATAAGTCAAAAGACCATGTATTGCATCTATCATAATTAGAACTGATCAGAAAAAAAAACTGCACTGTCCATAGATAAAGGTTCCCCGTGTCCAGTCATGTCTGACTCTAGGGAGTGGTGCTCATCTCAATTTCTTAGCCGAGGGAGCCAGCCTTGTCTGAAGACATTTCCATGGTCATGTGGTCAGCATGACTATATGCCGAGGTGCACAGAATGCTGTTACTTTCCCACTGAAGTGGTACCTATTTATCTACTTGCTGTCAGCGCTCCAAGTAATGCACCCATAGAAAGCAGAACTCCGAGGCAGGTAGATTCCTCAAAGAACAATTTTATTGGATACATCATATTGGCACAACTGGTGAAAATCGACTCTCAAAGTTCCCGCAGTTTTCACCTAATTAAAGAGAAAGTTTTTCTCCTTTCCCCAAGTCATCAGTCACATGGTCCAATAGAGGTGCTGGCCAGTTGCTTGGTTACTTCGCTCCTCCTCTCCCAGCTACCTGTTGGAATGACCTTGGTTCCCACAGAAAAACCTTTTGTTTTGACTGCAAAACCCCAGTTAACTATTTCCCTCCCCCTCCCATCTAGTGGCAACCCTGAAGCCTCAAAGATGACCCCAGCCAGGTTCGCTTCAGGTTGACACTCGCATTTGCATGCTTTCAAACTGCTAGGTGGGCAGGAGCTGGGACAAGTAACGGGAGCTCACCCCATCACGCGATGCTCGGGTCTTGAACCTGGGCTCTCAGCTTTCCAGCTGACAAGCTCAGCATCTTTCACATGTTTTAAGCAGTTACACCTGACTGCCGCAACAGAACAAAGAGCAAGGGGTTGAGTGACAAAGTGTTTCAGGCAGAACAGGGACATAAATAGATAGATCATTTTTAAATAATCTTTACATTCAATCGGCACCTGTTTCTTTCCCCAGAATAGTCACTCTTCCCATGATGCTGCATTTGTATAATGAAGGCAACAGTATGGCAGGTATGTGGGTTAAGTAGGGCAATCAAAAACTGGTCAACAAGAAAAACAGCGCAGCAGCTGGAGAGCCATGAAGTAGATCAGCACATGGAAAAAAACACGACATTAAGCCTTTCTTGTCTGTATGGGGTAGCACTGCAAAGCTCCATGCCAAGAGGTGGCCCAGTTTTCCATTTATTTAAAAAATGAATAAATTGCTAATAAGGGAAACAGATTTATTGCCTCCCTGTACTAGCCCAGTAGAAGACTAAAGCAGACCCATTGATTTACAATAGTAATAGTACTTAGACTTATATACTGCTTCACAGTGCTTTTACCGTCCTCTCTAAGCCAGGGGTCTCCAACCTTGGCAACTTTAAGCCTGGCGGACTTCCACTCCCAGAATTCCCCAGCCAGCAAAGCTGGCTGGGGTATTCTGGGAGTGGAAGTCCGCCAGGCTTAAAGTTGCCAAGGTTGGAGACCCCTGCTCTAAGCGGTTTACAGAGTTTACAGCCTATTGCCCCCAACAATCTGGGTCCTCATTTTACCGACCTCGGAAAGATAGAAGGCTGAGTCAACCTTGAGCCTGGTGAGATTCGAACTGCCAAATTGCAGGCAGCCGGCAGTCAGCAGAAGTAGCCTGCAGTACTGCACTCTGACCACTGCGCCACCGCGGCTCTTATCAACTTGTTAAAAGGCTGTTTAGCACCAGCTCATGCCACGTATTTGTACCCACCCATAAACAGGTCCACAATCCTCGCCAGAATGGGCTCTGAAAATAAAAATAAAAAAACCTCACACTTCCTGGAGTGACGGAGACTTTTGCAGGGTTAGAAGTACTACAGCAGACTGCTTGATTCACACTACTCATTACCAACAGAAAGAATACATGTAGCTCAGGGTTGGAGTCCTTGGTGCTCTCTGAACTCGGCGGTTTGCTTGCAGATGTATAGTACAGGTAGTCCTCGATTTACAACAGTTCATTTAGTGACCGTTCAAAGTTACAAAAAAATGACACTTTTTTCACACTCACAAACATTACAGCATCCCCATGGTCATGTGATTCAAATTGGGACACTTGGCAACTGATTCCTATTTATGACGGTTGCAGTGTCCCGGGGTCATGTGATCAACTTTTGCGACTTTCTTACCAGCAAAGTCAATGGGGAAACCAGACTCACTTGACAAGTGTGTTACTAACTTAACAACTGCAATGATTCAGTTAACAACTGAGGCAAGAAAAGTCGTAAAATGGGGCAAAACTGACTTAACAAATTCTCACTTAGCAACAGAAATGTTGGGCTCAATTCAGCGGTGGGTTGCTCCCGGTTCGGACTGGTTCTTAGAACCAGTAGCCCCAGCGGCGGGAGGCTCCGCCCACCCACCCGGGACGCTTCTGCGCATGCGCAGAAGCTTCTGCACATCCGCAGAAGTGTCTTGCATGTGCGCAAGCGCATGCACGAACCGTTGGCAAAATATTTTACAACCCACCACTGGCTCAATTATAGTCATAAGTGGAGGATTACCTGTACAACCACAACCCATCTCCATAGCACACAAGCCAAGCCCCCCCTCCCCCCCCCAAGCCAAACATTTTAAGTAAACCAAGAGACTCAGTAGACCAAGAAGAAAAAGAACAGGAATCATCATAAAGTGGAAATACCATAACAGCCACTATGTAGGACAAACAGAAGACTAGCAGAGCTCATCCATGAACGCCAATTAGCAGTCAGAAGACACAATGAAGATTCCTTAATTTCACAGCACATGGACAGATTTAACCATAGCTTCAACTGGGAAACTGTGAACATCCTAGAGACCTAGACCAAGCTAAATCCAAAACACTAGGGAATTCCTGGAAACTTGTCACTCAGACAAATCAGCCATCAATAGACACATAGAGATAAACCATATTTACACATCATTCAAGAGACAATAAAAAGGTTAAGAAGTAAACAAAAAGATCAGAACACATCCTCTTCAGCAGCTAACACCCAGATAAGCAGAGATTAATACCAGACAAAAAGAGAGAAAACAATTACCCTAATCAAGAAACTATCACAGAAACAAACAATCAAGCAGAAAACAATACCTTATCAAGGAGAAAACCACATCCCCACCAACACTGGCAGGACAAGCTACTGCATATAAACAAAGAGCAAACCCCACGCTCACTAGCTTCCCACGATGTTACAAGCTCAGAGAGCACCAAGGACCCCACACTTTATACATTGTTACTGCACTTCCAATCCAGCCCATTTATTATTAACTTTAAGTGGAAATCTGTGCTGCCCAAAACAGTGCTGATTTCAGGATGTTTAGACAGGTGTGTGCATGTGCCTGGGAAAGGCATGAGGTCTGCAGCCTGCCTACTTTGATCTAACCTAAGGTCATTCAATCTTTTAGAGCAGGGGTCTCCAACCCTGGCAACTTTAAGACTTGTGGACTTCAATTCCCAGAGTTCCTCAGCCAGCAAAGCTGGCTGAGGAATTCTGGGAGTTGAAGTCCACAAGTCTTAAAGTTGCCAAGGTTGGAGACCCCTGTTTTAGAGATAGTCAGGGGGAAGGATAATGATGAAAGTGGATGGGGCCAGCATATATTTTCCCTCAGCTTTGGCACAAGGTATCAGCATCTGCGAAGGGAGTCAAAGAAGGCAAGATGGCAGACGCAGCACTGTGATGCATGTCCTTATGTCATAATGCTGCTTCTACCGTCTCACCTTTGGACTCAGCCCTGTGAATGCCACTGGGAGTTCTTGAAGTTGCCAAGTTTGAGAAATACCGGATTTAAATTGTTTTTGCTTTCATTTACAGCAGTGGTTCTCAACCTGTGGGTCGCGACCCCTTTGGGGGTCGAACAACCATTTCACAGTGGTCGCCGCGCGCGTTACCCCACCATCTTGGTGCCACTGTCACTGCAGGGGTGAAATGCTCCCGGTTTGGCCGTGCCTGCGGGTCACCAGACAGCCGGTAGCGACAGAAGCGGGAGACTTCGGCCACCTGCCCGGACGCCGCCATTTGGGTTCCATTTGGGTGCTTTGCCCCTCTGCGCATGCACAAAATGCTTTGCGCATGTGCAGAGGGTAAAAGACCCCACATGGCGGCATCCGGGCGAAGTCTCCCGCTTCCATCGCTATCAGCTGTCCGGCGACCCGCAGGCAAGCCTGAACCGGGAGCATTTCACCCATGGTGCCACGCCCCCTTTGTCACCTCATCCCACGCGGGGAGGGGGCGGGGAGGGAGTCGCGGCGGCAGGGGGGTCACGGGGGGGTCGCGGCATTAGAAAGGTTGAGAACCACTGATTTACATTAAAAGACAAGTGCTTTTTTAAAAAATAAAAAGGCAAACCACATAGGAAATAGACTGTAAATATGGGAGAGGGGGGAAAAATGGGATTCTAGAAGCATCCAAAATCCGATCTTTTTCAACTTGCAGGTTTTCTGTTTCAAGACATCAAGATTTATGTAGGGCAATCTTTCTTTCTGCCCCTCATCCCACTTGAAGGAACAAAAATGACACAACATGATATGCCAAAAGGAAATTCAACATCTGAAAGATTCAGCAAGTAAAATTGCTAACACATGGAAACACTTTCCTAGTATAGCTTGCAATGATAATGCATCTTCCAAAAAACCAGAAATTTTAATGCTCCGAGGAGGTGGTTTTTTTTTGCTTGTACTAACATGCTTTGCCCGGCACTAAAAATAACCAAATCTACACAACTTGTATTTCTGATTGAAAAATAATGGCTCTTTTTTAAATTAAAAAAATACAGAAGTCTTTCTGACCAAGATTGCTGATTTCAAGGTATATATCAGAGGTCTTCAAACTTGGCAACTTTAAGACTTGTGGACTTCAACTCCCAGAATTCTCCAGCCAGCATAGCTGGCTGGAGAATTCTGGGAGCTAAAGTCCACAAGTCTTAAAGTTGCCAAGTTTGGGGACCCCTGGTATATATGTTTCAAAGCAGTACAGGTACTCCTGGGTCAACAGTGATAATTGAGATTGGATCTTCTGTCACTAAGCGATGCGGTTGGGAAGCATGTCACATGACCTCAGTGCTTAGTGATGGAATTCCCAGCAGACCCCGTTACTGCTAATGACCCGTATCAGGGTTCATTAAGCAAGTATCTCCTTGCAACTTTCTGATGGCTTCCAATGAGCAAAGTCACTGGGGAAGATGGCGGGAAGTTGCAAGCCATGGGTGGCTCACAAGAAAGCCTGTGGCCGGATAAGTGGCTGTAATGGCTTGGTGCAAGCGTAGTCAGACTGGGGGTGGCTGTTGCCAGAGACAGGAAGGTGTGCAACCTGTCCTACGTTCTGCTGGCCATCACCCCCAACTGATCTTCATCTTCTTCTTCCTCCCATTGCTGATGAGAATACCCAACCTGGCACTTTATGAAGCTGCAATCGCCCCAATCCAGCCCAGCACTGAGGCACAAAGCTGCAGCAGCCTCAGCCCAGCTTAGCACCATAAAGTCCAGCGTTGCAGCACGAAGCCCCAGCTGTAGCTGCCCTCCTCACCCTGCTCTCCACAGCTGATCTTCACAATTTTCTTGCTCCTGCTGCTCCTGAGACCTGCCCAGCTGGGCTCTTTGTGAGGCAGCTGCTGGCCGCACAAGACTTTCTTTCCTTCCTCCATGCCACTGCCTCATGAAGGGCCAAAGGGTCCAAAGCAGGGGTGAGGAGCAATGACCCTTTTATGACTTGTGAACTTCAACTCCCAGAATTCCTGACCCAGCCATGCTGGCTCAGGAATTCTGGGAGTTGAAGTCCACAAGTCATACAAGAGCCATGCTGGCTCAGGAATTCTGGGAGTTGAAGTCCACAAGTCATACAAGGGCCATGCTGGCTCAGGAATTCTGGGAGTTAAAGTCCGTCATACAAGGGCCATGCTGGCTCAGGAATTCTGGGAGTTGAAGTCCACAAGTCATACAAGGGCCATGCTGGCTCAGGAATTCTGGGAGTTGAAGTTCACAAGTCATACAAGGGCCATACTGGCTCAGGAATTCTGGGAGTTGAAGTCCACAAGTCATAAAAGGGCCATGCTGGCTCAGGAATTCTGGGAGTTGAAGTCCACAAGTCATAAAAGGGCCATAGTTCCCTTTTCTCTGATCTAAAGTGAAGAGATGAGGGGAGCTATGTAGGTGGGGGTTGTTAAAGGGTACCCTGTGGTCGTAAATGCAGGTGGGCTGCCAACTGTCTGAATTCTGATCATTTGACCACAGGGGCATCCCAACAGCTGTAACTTTGAGGATTGGATATAAATGCCCATTTATTCAGCACTATCGTAACTTCAAATAGTTGCTGAATGAATGGTCATAAAGCAGGGACCACCTGTATAAGACATCAATTTCACTAAATCAATTCAGACTGTGGATACAAACAAGCTCAGTCATTTCTCACAAGCCGACATCGCAAAACAAACTGTACTCCTCTTTTACCTGGCGCTTGTTCATTCGCCGCAGGTCTCCAAAAATATCCATTTTGAGAGCTATAAGGAAAGAAAACAAAGATCTTATTCTTAAACTGGAGTGAGTGTGAAAATGCCAAGGGGTTTCTCACACAATCAACAGGTGGTGCCAAAAGTCAGCCAAATTGTAATAAACAGGGTACGAGAGTTGGCACCTCTATCAGTTATCAACTGTGTTGGTAGAACACTGGGATATGCCACTGTGGCCTCTCACGGTATAGTGACTTCATATAACCATTTAGAGATTCTGTGTCAAAGCTGAATGTCTGATTTTAGGCTCTTTATAATGGCTTCTCGTTGCTTCCACACCATGGAATGTACTTCCCTTCAGAAGAGCATTACAATTTGTCCCTGTTCTCCTTCCTCTTGCAAAGAGTGAATATATTCCTTTTTTAGCCAGAGTACTAATAAAGCTTTTATGGCCTTTTATAACTCCTGAATAATTCTGTACTTAGCATGGCCAGTGTTTTCTGTTTTTAATTAATTAATTAATTAATTAATTTTATTTATTTATTTTATTTTATTTATTTATTTTTCACATTTCTTAATGGCTTAACCTTCAAAGAGAGACCCTGGGCTGTCACTTTATACCATGAGAGGCCACAGTGGCATATCCCAGTATTATTTTAATTGCCACCAACTCTTTAGTTGTTTCCCAAATTTGTTGCATGGGAACACTTTTAATAAGAGATACACATGGCAGAAGGAGCTCAACCAGAAGGCAACTGCCTTTGCAACATATGCTAAAACAAAGTTATGGATACACATAGACTCAGAAATTAGCAACTTTTTCTAACATAAAGCTAAACAGCCGGAAAAAGCTGCAGAAATAATTCTGTTCAGAAATGAAATCATGGTTTCCAAGACCTCAGTGGATTAAATTTAATCCCAATGGTTGTAAAAGAAATTCAACTGTATATCTAAAATGCCCAGTTAACTCATACCCGAATCTTTTTAATGAATTGCATTTCACAATCAACCATACCAGGCTTCCTAGAGATTACACAACTTAAGTGTGGTGTCTGATGTAACAGATACAAATACGGTACTAATGGTGTGTATGTATAGACTGCGAGATAAGGCTTGCTCAATCCGTTACTGAACAGATGCTAACTGGCTGAATTCACAACTTGCCATAAGCAAACCACAGTAGAATGTAGTTCACTTTTTTGTACCCAGTCCAATCTTGCAGGTTCTCAGCACTGAACACTATGGCTGGGTTTAGACAATGCATTTAATTTGGTGGTTAGACCAACAATTTCTTTAACTTGCTTAGCTTGAAGGTTAATCTTTATTGATGTTTTCTGTGGTATAGCATGTTGTAGAAAACCAGTGTGAAAGTTTGCAAGGGAGACTGAGAAAAAAGTGTGAAGAACAAACAACAAAAGGAAGAATAGTTTGTTAGTAGCTTTTCTCATTCTCTCTCCATTTGGTGACCCAAAAAATAACTACTAAATGACAGCTTAATCTGGGTTACAAGAAACTCAAGAAAAGATTCAAAACTTAATGAACACGCCAACAAGAGAAGTCTGGAGATTCCTGAAATTTTGGAAGGGAGAATCCTTACCCTAATTTCTTTAAAACTGCAGATGGATTTCTATGGAATTGTTGCTTCCTTCACCGTGCTCTGTGGGATGGGGCCAGGTGCCCCACCTGTTTGAGAAAGGTATGAGTCAGTCCCTTGTACAAAGCCAAATATTGGGTCAATTCAGTCATCTGCTTCAGTGAGTTGCAATGGGTTCCCAGAGTGGACTGCACCCACTAGTTTCAATAGAAGAGAATATCTGCAGCTCAGGGTTGAATTGTGGAGATCTTGGTGCTCTTTGAGCTGGGCTGCCAACTTGCAGACATTTCATTACCCAACTAGGTCATTTCATCAAGCCAAATCCACGAATGCCAGGGAATTCACGGAAGCTTGGCATTCAGACAGATCAGTAAGGAGATGCAACCACATTTACACAGCCTTCAAAAACACAGTGATCACACATCACGTGTGTTTTATTTTGGTCACTGAACTTTTACGTGGTACCATTTAATGCACAGTCTTTCACGTTCCTGTGAAAAATATGTAAACTGGATTGTATTTTAAAAATAAATGTACATATGTAGTTTGATTTTTTGATATTTTTATTAGAATATGCTTTTTTTGGGAGAAGTTTTTCATAGTTTGCTCCCAAGAACTTCTGGGACCATTCCAGGCCAGACTTTTTCTATGCAATCAAATCGCAGGTGAGGATGGTCTTATTGCAAGCCTACCTGATGTTCAGCAGCAACATCCAAAGCCTGGACCGCTGACCAGTTCGGGGTGAGGTGGGTAGCACCAGAAAAGCCCCTAGTTATCAGGGCGTGATCTATTGGGGTAGACCCAAAGGTGCTTTTTTTCAAGAGGCAACTGGACTTTCTGGTTTTTTTCTTTGAAGACGTTTCGCTTCTCATCCAAGAAGCTTCTTCAGGGGTAGAGCTCACTTGAGTGCCAAATCGGAATTAAGCACACCCTAGTTGGCAATGCAACGTCTCCCAAGAACACCACCCAGCTCGGGGCGCACCAAGGGCTCCACACCCACTAGCTTCCCATCATCCCAGGATGATTAGGGGACTGGAGACTAATACATGCGACGAATAGTTGCAGGAACTGGGCATGGCTAGTCTAGTGAAGACCATGATAGCAGTGTTCCAATATTTGAGGGGCTGCCACAGAGAGGAAGGGGTTAAGCTATTTTCCAAGGCACCTGAAGGCCAGACAAGGAACAATGGATGGAAACTGAACAAGGAGAGATTCGACCTGGAAATAAGGAGAAATTTTCTGACAGTGAGAACAATCAACCAATGGAACAGAAGTTGCCTTCGGAAGTTGTGGGAGCGTCATCACTGGAAGCTTTCAAAAAGAGACTAGACTGCCATCTGTCAAAAAATGTTGTAGGGTCTGTTTGGGC
>QLTV01003108.1:2893597-2938057 GCA_003457575.1 Thermophis baileyi | reverse complement strand
CAGGCCCCGGTTCGGCCGTGCTGCCGGTCGCCGGCCAGCTGGTAGCCCGGACGCCGCCATTTGCGTTCTATCCTCTGCGCATGCGCAGAATGCTTTGCGCATCCGCAGAGGGTAAAAGAACCCAAATGGTGGCGTCCGGCCGAAGTCTCCTGCTTCCGTCGCTATCAGCTGTCCAGCGACCCGCAGGCAAGCCTGAACTGGGAGCATTTCACCCCTGGTGCCACACCCCCTTTGTCAACTCATCCCGCGCGGGGAGGGGGTTGCGCAGCGGCGGGGGGGGGGGTCGCGGGGGGTGTCACGGCATTAGAAAGGTTGAGAACCACTGCTTTACAGGGCTTGCCAAAAAGTTGCTTTCACAGTTTTTTTCTATTATTACTGATCTGGTATCACGGGGAACTGAAGAGTTTGGAGTTTCCCAGGATATTTGATAACAATTTCAACTCCAGGTGAAATGGGCAGCTCTACAAATTTGATATATAGGGCCCACAGAAAAGCATGCAGCCATGGGGCTGGTTAGCACCCTTAAGCCCATCCCCTGTCTTTTTAAATTTTAATTGTTGTATTCTTATTTTTAACTGCCTTCTGTTATTATATTTATATATAGCTTTTATATTTTTATGTTTACTTCTTGTTGTTGTTAGTTGCGAAGTCGTGTCCGACCCATCGTGACCCCATGGACAACGTTCCTCCAGGCCTTCCTGTCCTCTACCATCCTCTGGAGTCCATTTAAGCTTCAGTGACTCCATCCAGCCACCTCGTTCTCTGCCACCCCCTTCTTCTTTTGCCCTCAATCTTTCCCAGCATTAGGCTCTTCTCCAGTGAGTCCTTCCTTCTCATTAGGTGGCCAAAGTATTTGAGTTTCATCTTCAGGATCTGGCCTTCTAAAGAGCAGTCAGGGTTGATCTCCTCTAGGACTGACCGGTTTGATCGCCTTGCAGTCCAAGGGACTCGCAGGAGTCTTCTCCAGCACCATAGTTCAAAGGCCCCCATTCTTTGGCGCTCAGCCTTTCTTCTGGTCCAACTTTAACAGCCATACATTGCAACTGGGAAAACCATAGCCTTGACTATGAGGCACTTTTGTTGGCAGGGTGATATCTCTGCTTTTTTAGTATGCTGTCTAGATTTGCCATGGCTTTCCTCCCCAGGAGCAAGCGTCTTTTAATTTCTTGGCTGTAGTCCCCATCTGCGATAATCTTGGAGCCCAGGAAAATAAAATCTGTCACTACCTCCATTTCTTCCCCATCTATTTTCCAGGAATTGAGAGGGCCGGATGCCATGATCTTAGTTTTCTTAATGTTGAGTTTCAAGCCAACTTTTGTACTCTCCTTTGTGTTTACTTGTACACCACCCAGAATTGCTCTGTGAGGGAGATGGGCAGTTCCTAAATATGATATACAAACAAACAGATAAACACACATAATTTTTTAAAAAATCTGCCTTTTGTTGCAACTATCCCATAGCAAATTACTAATAGGAAAGCTTGCAAACAGCATGTTGGCTGGGGAATTCTGGGAGTTGAAGTCCACATACCTTCAAGTTCCAAGGTTGAGACATGCTACTCTAGTCTAGAGCAGGGGTGGGTTCCACTTACCTTCCCCACCGGTTCGCATCGCGATGTTTTGTGCGCGCGCGCTCCCTCCGCTCGCACGCGTTCCCTCGGGCAATTTGGCTTCCGCACATGCTCAGTAGCTTCAATCAGCCCGAAACACAGCTGAGGAGCTGATCAGCTGTGCTTCTGGCGAAGGAATAAAGGTCAGTTTAAACGCAGGGGCGGGCGGGAGGGCCCTTTTTCAAGCGGCAGAACAGGAAAAACCTTCCACACAGTAAAACAAATTCACTAAAAATTCCCCAAAAAAGATGGCGGCGCCCACGGACCGGCACCGACCGAACCGGATCCATGACATCACCAGCGGGTTGCTAACGGTTTGGGCGATCCCGTCCGAACCAGGAGGAACCCACCCCTGGTCTAGAGAGTTTGGCATTTGTAGATCATGTCTCCAATTAAATGGCTACCATGGATAGGCAGACATGGTTAATTGGAAAGTGGTAGCTTGACTCACTGCAGGTTGTGCCCTGGAAAAAGCTGTCTGCTGAGATAGTGGCATGGCTTCCCGCTTAGTGTACTGAAGGTCTTAGAAGATGCCAGGAAAGGCACAGGGATAGTCCTTGACTTATGACCACAATTGAGCTCAAAATTTCCATTGCTAAGCAAGACAGTTGTTAAGTGAGTTTTCTCCCTTTTTATGACCTTTCTTGCCACAGTTGTTAAGTGAATCTCTGCAGTTGTTAAATTAGTAACATGGTGATTCAGTGAATCTGGCTTCCCCATTGACTTTGCTTGTCAGCAGGTGGAAGATCATACAGGACACTAATAAATACATGCCAGTTGCCAAGCACCTGAATATTGATCATATGACCACGGGGATGCTGCAACAGTTGTAAGCGTGAAAAATGGTCATAAGTTCCTTTTTTTCAGTGTTGTTGCACCTTCAAATGGTCACTGAATGAATGGTTGTAGCTCAATTTCTTCTTCCATAATTCTCCCCAACCAGGTTAGGGATGTGGGATACATATTGGTGCTTTGCAGCTTCCTCCAAGTTTGCAAAAATATCTCAAAACAAGTCTGAAAAAAAAGTATAGACTTTTCTAGTATGGAAAATGCCCTCTAGTCAAATTGTTGGCTAAGATTGTCTTATTTTAAACAAGGATAGCAGTAATTTCCCCAAAGACCGGTGGGATATATGCAGAGGGCCAACAATGCATGAAGGGAAACTCTGTCTTCCCATTATGGAAGTATATTGCCTTCTGAAGTTGCTCTTCACTTGGAATACTGCATTCAGTTTTGGTCGCCACGATGTGAAAAAGATGTGGAGACTCCATAAAGAGTGCAGAGAAGAGCAACAAAGATGATTAGGGGACTGGAGGCTAAAACATATGAAGAATGGTTGCAGGAATTAGGTATGTCTAGTTTAGTGAAGAGAAGGACTAGGGGAGACATGATAGCAGTGTTCCAATATCTCAGGGGCTGCCACAAACAAGAGGGAGTGAAGCTATTCTCCAAAGCACCTGAGGGTAGGACAAGAAGCAATGGGTGGAAACTAATCAAGGAGAGAAGCAACTTAGAACTAAGGAGAAATTTCCTGACAGTTAGAACAATTAATCAGTGGAACAGCTTGCCTCCAGAAGTTGTGGATGCTCCAACACTGGAAGTTTTTAAGAAGATGTTGGATAACCATTTGTCTGAAGTGGTGTAGGGTGTCCTGCCTAAGCAGGGGGTTGGACTAGAAGACCTCCAAGGTCCCTTCCAACTCTGTTATTCTATTATATATTATATTTGTTGTTGTTGACCTCAAATACTAATATGGCCTGCCTGGCTTACAAGTAATTCAGCAGAAGTTCGAGCCCAAATCTGCAGCTAATGTGTTAAGAGCATCTTTATCAGCTGAACAATACCGGAGTCAGTAAATACAAAGTAAGCAGGCTGGGAGATATAATCATGGCAAACTGGGTGAAAGCTTCTGTAAAATTACATTAAGGAAACCCATTTATGGACATGAAATTCAAGTTAGTCAAGTGTGTGATTACTCAAAATCTTTTATATAAGGAAAATAGCATCAAAAGAACACTAAGAAATTAGGTGATCCACAACAATTTGACTGACTGGTCCTTTATAAACTCCCCTGAGATGGCAGACACATTTCTCTGGAAATTGACTGCCCTAAGACTTAAGCAGAATTTGTGTCTCAACAAAGTGGCGAATTTTAGATTGTTAAATTGGCCTGGGTGTGGAGTTGTCCTGTTGAATGTTGTGAAAAATCTCAATCTTGGGGTATTGTTAATGACTAATAAATCAATGTTTTCACAGAGTACTTCATGAGACACATGGAGTATCATCCAGAGAAAGGAATACAGATGACAAAGAATCTGGTGTGGGAGTATGAACGGATTTCCAGAGGGATTGTAGACTACAGGTGACCCTGAGGACACAGATAAACCTCCAAGGGCTTCAACGACCCTCAAAAAGGAGGTAGGCTGTCTGCAAGGAATATAAATCCTTCCGTTCTCCACCATCCAGTCAGAGCTGAAGAAGCTTCTTGGATGAGAAGTGAAACATCTTCAAAGAAAAAACAAGAAAGTCCTGAAAAAGCACCTTGGGACAACCATGACCTGGATGACTGAGAATCTCTACAGACTTAAAGAAAGGAATACTATTTATGCCCACAGCTGTTGGGCAGGAAACAGGGGGAAAAGGAGAATTGAAATTAGAATTACTCATTGATAGTCAACTCTCACATCATGGCAAATGATGATAATGCTGCTGCTGCTGGTTGGGTTTGCAAACATGAATGATTCCATCTCTAACTCATTCATGACTTCTTCCTTTTTGATCTGGCAGCTGACCATCAGGGTTATCATAAGTATAGGATAGGTGGTATCTGACTCAATAGTAGTAATTGTGAGAGGGATCTTGGAGTCCTAGTGGACAATCGCTTCAATATGAGGCAGCAATGATGCTGCAGCTAACAAAGAAGCCAATGCAGCCTTAGGCTGCATTAACAAAGGGATAGAATCAAGATCACGTGAAGTGTTAATACCACTTTATAATGCCTTGGTAAGGCTACACTTGGAATATTGCATCCAGTTTTGGTCGCCACAATGTCAAAAAAGATGTTGAGATGCTAGAAAGAGTGCAGAGAAGAGCAACAAAGATGATTAGGGGACTGGAGGCTAAAACATATGAAGAACGTTGCAGGAATTGGGTATGTCTAATTTAATGAAAAGAAGGACTAGGGGGGATATTCCAATATCTAAGGGGGTCAACCAATTCTCCAAAGCACATGAAGGCAGGACAAGAAGCCATGGATGGAAACTAATCAAGGAGAGATCCAACTTAGAACTAAGGAGAAATTTCCCAACAGTGGAACAGAAGTTGCCTCCAGAAGTTGTAAATGCTCCAACACTGGAGGTTTTTAAGAAGAGATTGGACAACCATTTGTCTCAAATGATACAGGGTTTCCTGCTTGAGCAGGGGGTTGGATTAGAAGACCTCCAAGGTCCCTTCCAACTCTGTTATGCTGTTATTTTGGGGAATACAGGCTCCCCATTTACAGGTAGTCCTTAACTTGTGGCCACAATTGGGACTGGAACTTCCATTGCTAAGCAAGATGGGTGTTAAGTAATTGCACCCAGTTTTATGACCATTTTTGCCACAGTTGTTAAGCAGATCACCGTAGTTGTTAAGCTAATCCGGTTTGCCCCATTGACTTTGCTTCTTTCAAGCTGGCCAAGAAGGTTGCAGATGGTGATTACATGATTCCAGGATGCTGCCACTGTTGCAAATACATGTTGGTTGCCAAGCAACTATTTCAATCACACGACTCCAGAGACTCTGTGACAGTCGTTAAGTGTGAGGACTGGTTGTAAGTCACTTTTTTCAGCCCCATCATATCTTTGAATGACCATTAAACAAATGGTTGTAAGTCAAAGATTGCCTGTACTTTCGTCACTCCTTCCTGGTAACCCATGAAGCCTTGTGGCAGGAGGCCACTGACAAATTGTTATCACATCAGTGTAGTCTTCCTTATTGGTCAACCAATCAGCATTGGGTAAGCTTGGGTGCGGCAGCCAATCGGTGTTGAGGACATGCTTTCTAATAGGCTTGATGGTATTGGTGAGCCTTGAATTTTCAGCTGGGCTATATCTCCATCTCAATTTACTGAGAACGGCAAGGCTTAGCCACTGCTCAAAAGGTTTTTAGTTGACTGATCTTGGAGATATTAATTTGGCTCACAATTGCTCTTGTACACTTCTTAATTAAACTTAGCTTGTCTTGTATCTCAGTTCAGCCTGGATTAGCCAGTTCACGCAATGCTGCTGATTCCTAACTACAGGTAATCCTTGACTTACAACCAAAATTTCCATTGCTAAGCAAGACAAATGTTAAATGAGTTTGCCATCCTTTATGATGTTTCTTGCCATAGTTGTTAAGCGAATCTTTCAATCATTAAGTGAATCTGGATTACCTATTGACTTTGCTTATTGGAAGTTGGCTGAGAAGGTTACAAATGGTGATCACATGATCCTAGGAGTGTAACTGTCATAAATGTCATGCCAATTGTCAAGCGTCCTAATTTTGTTCACATGAACTTGGTTGGGGATGGTGCATTAGTCGTAAGTGTGAAAATCGGTGACAAGTCACTTTTTTCAATGCTATTGTCACTTCAAATAGTCTCTTAACAAACGGTTGTAAGTCGAGGACTACCTGTAATTGGTTAAATGTGTTGTGTGAATTTAGCCAGTGTCAGCTAAACAGTAATTAAATATGACATGAACATTCCTGCATTAATGAATCAATTCTCCTACATGTAGCCCCAGATCAAATAAAAGCTGGGTTTCTACAGCGCAGCAAGGCGACACCAGACAGATTGCAGTATGGTTTCATATCTCATGATGTGTGACTCCTATATTGTGACCAAAAATCTTGGTTTCTGTTTGAGAAAGAGATTAACCATTAAGGGAAGACTGTTTAACAGTTGTCTGCTCACACAACTTGCATCTGGTGATATGATTGAAAAGCAGAAGTACTGACTTTGATTGGCATAGAAAGTTTGCTAGAACAGATTCTTGTTCTTTTTAATCTTTTGGTGCTTCTCTTCCTCTTTTCTTAAGGGAGCTAAGACAGATAACCTTTTAATAGTAATCTGAAATTCAAATAGAGTAAAATCCACTCCTTGCACATTGCAATATTTGTGAAAGATTTTTTTTTTAAACAAACCAGCTTTTAAAACGCCCCATTATTGGTCTGGAATCTGAGTATGTGTATTTGAGTGCTCATAGGGAAATAATATTAACAGAATGAAAAGGTCAGAAAATTATAAGAAATACCTTTTTCAAAACTAAATATGCCCTGGCAAATCAGATTCCCAGCAGACATCATGCCCATAGTTTTAAAACTGGCAACATGGGGCAACAAGTTGAACTCTATGTGAGTAAATGTCCTTAAAAAACACACACATAATGGTATATATATTTCTATGGATCAGGATATAGATTAACACTTTGACTCTTCAACTAGACTCATTACAGACAGGAAAAGTAGATTCTGTACCTTTCACAACAGAAGTAAGTTGACCATAAAGTAACAAGGTTACCAGATTCAGACAATACGCTTAACTAGGTCAGTGAAAGCTCTAGCATGCTAAACTTGTTTACTCTGAATATAGGTTTTGGAATGTGCCTGGGTTCGATATGCTTCGTGAATGCAGTCCAATTGGTTTATGGTTCAATGTATTATGCAAACTCACAATGTTGATTAATTCATAACCAGATTAACTATATTTTGTAAACACTTCCTTTGTCACAAAGGAAAATTGGATTAACACCCCCCCCCCCGATAGCCTTTACATGACTTTGTGGAAATTTCGTTTGTTTTTTTTGCCTCAATAATCTTCATTTTCTTTCTCATCTGGCTCTGCTTCTTTTGATTTATATCTCCAATGAATCAAATCACAGAAATTCCAGCAGAGGCATCTGCTAAGAATATAAGAGGAATCCATCTGGATGGTACCAGTCTAACTAATACAGGTGATCCCCAGGCCATCCTGTTCAGAGGACAATCCTTGGCCGAGGTGGCGCAGTGGTTAGAGTGCTGCACTGCAGGCTACTTCAGCTGACTGCTAGCTGCAGTTCGGCGGTTCAAATCTCACCGGCTCAAGGTTGACTCAGCCTTCCATCCTTCTAAGGTGGGTAAAATGAGGACCCAGATTGTTGGGGGCAATATGCTAACTCTGTAAACCGCTTAGAGAGGGCTGTAAAAGCACTATGAAGCGGTATATAAGTCTAAGTGCTATTGCTATTGCTAAGTGCTATTGGCATCTAAACTAATTCCCATCATCCTCTCTACACATAATTCTCTTCCGCATAGCAACATAGGTCCATATGGCCACAGAATTAGCAATGGGTCCCTTAAGACTTTGAGACACTTTCTGGGATAGCAAGTAGAGAACAGAATCCCATGAATATAAGGCCCTGCAAACTTGATTAAAGTTGCAGATTAGTCTTCTACTGGAGCTCTTTTCTATAGTTCATTTAAGTAGCTGTCCATGGTCCTGAACAGTTGCTAGGTGTACCATGACTAGCCAGTATAAACTGATCTACCGGTACCTTCATTAGTAGATTATACTAATATACTTTGGTTTTCTTCAGTCACACTTTGGTTTTCTTCAGTGATTGGCTTTTCCAATCTATGTCAATTAATTTCATATATCTGCTTAACTGTCCTTATGTGTTTTGATGTCATTTGGTCCTATTCAGTATATCTATTGCTTGTGGCTACCAGACTTCAAAGACATAGGGCAGCTAGTATATTGTTTGACAATGGTGGCTAGCCAAATGCCATGATAGGGAAGCCAGAAACTATTGTTATCTCATTGTTCCTGGCAACTGAAGATAAATTCTCCTGTCCCATTAACATCAACATCTGTTGAACTTTAAACCTGGATTTGAAGTTTATCTCTTCCAGTTCAAGATCAGTTCAGAACTACAAAAAGAATGATTACAGCCAGGAAATAAAGGAATAGAAAGGAAACACTGTAGTTAATGCTGTTTCTTAGTGACCACCACAAAAAGAATATCATAAATTCAGGTTGGTCCCATGATGACCTGCTTTATGACCGTCATGATTTACAACTTTTGGGCAAGCTTCACTATGTTCATAAGTTGAGGACTACCTGTATGTATGAAAGGCATACTTCTATTTACTTACAAAACAGAGAACTTTGCTCTACTTTGTGGAATACATTTTATTTACATACTAGACTTAAGAGGCAATCCAACTCAATGTGACTTTAATGCTCAGCTAGTAATTATGTGCTGCAAAATGCACCACTTCTAAAACTCATTCAAGATCATCTTATGTATTCAGGGCAGTGGTGAAATCCATTTTTTTTTACTACCGGTTCTGTGGGCATGGCTTGGTGGACTTGGTGTGGTTTGGTGGGCGTGGCAGGGGAAGGATACTGTAAAATCCCCATTCCCTCCCCACTCCTGGGGGAAGGATATTGCAAAATCCCCATTCCCACCCCACTCTGGGGCAAGCCAGAGGTGGTATTTGCCGGTTCTCCGAACTACTCAAAATTTCTGCTACCGGTTCTCCAAAACCTGTCAGAACCTGCTGGATTTCACCCCTGATTCAGGGCCAGGAGATATCCTGCAGTGGGTATGAATTCGTAGGTCAATATTGTAGATTTTCTAAAAGCAGAGTGAGCAGAACTTTTCCTTTGTTTCTTTCCTTAGTTATTGATGATGTCATAAAATCAGGTTCTTCCATCACACTAAATTACATTTTAAAATTATTTTTGTATTAGCATGATTTATGAACCCATCGATGATGACTATGCATAAAAAACAAGCCAAGAAAGAGAGTTTGTTTATCTGTAATATATAACAGATGTTATATCTGTAAGTAGTAAGTAGTTTATCTGTAAGTAGATGTTCATGTACAAAGGCCCTCTACGTGAGCCTACAGAATGGCCAAAGGAAATTCAGACTTTGTTGGACATTGATATAGTAGCTTTGTAGAAAAATAGGTCAATGTCATTATTGAATCATAGAATCATAGGGCTGGAAGGGACCTTGGAGGCCTTCTAGTCCAACCCTCTGCTTAAGGCAGTCAAATGGTTCTCCGGTCTATTTTATTTTAGTCTTTTGTTATATATTATTTAGCAAGCAAACCACATAGACAGCATAGACAACAAGGAACAAAGGAATTAGAAATAAAACTTCCCTTGAAGTTTTCTTTCTTTCTCAATGTCTATATTTCAACTTTTCTAACATATATACGTTGGGCCCAATATATATGCCCAACATATCTCAAAAATGACTTAAGAATCTCAGATTAAGGGCTTCACCATTTTTTTTAAAAAGTAGGGATGGTGTCAATTAAAAAAACGTTTTAACATAGATCCTGGAAGAACTTTTTTCTGCTAAATCTTCTTTCCTCTCTTCTAAACCCTGTGATATGGAAAATTGTAGGCAGAAATAAGTTTAAGAAAGGCATCAGAAGGTCTCCCTAAGTTGGGCTAGAAATTTCGGATATAGTATTGAATTAGACCATTGGGATAAATTATGGGGAAAAAATTATAAATTAATGATGTCAGCAGCCTATAAGGAAAACCTCTACAAAATGTTTTATCGTTGGCATTTACCCCCGGCGAGATTGGCCAAAATGTTCCCAAACCGTTCACCCGAATGCTGGAGGTGTGGTTATAAACAAGGTACTTTTTACCATATGTGGTGGACCTGCCCCAAAACCAGGAAGTATTGGCAAAAAATAAGGGAATGGTTGGAAGAAATTACTGAACAAAAGATTGAAATGAAGCCAGAACTATTTTTATTAGGTATTTTAGAGGCGAAAATGGGTAAATAATTTCAATATATAATACTACCTATATTAACTGCAACCAGAATCGCTTTCGCTCAAAATTGGAAACAGATCAATATTCCTTCAGAGGCAATGATTATAAGAAAGATACTTGAGTGTGCAGAGATGGATAGGTTGACTATGGAGTTGAAAGAGAGAGAAGAATCGGAGTACTATCAAGTTTGGAGTAGATGGTATACCTGGCTAGAGAATAGGAGTAAAATTATTGTATAAGAATTATAGAATATTGATGATAATATGATTATATCATAGATATGTGTAAATATTATTATAGTTCAACGGACTGTATATAGGACAGTGAACCATAGAAATAGAATTTATGTAATTACGAATGTTATGGATGATATTGATACCGATATGGAAATGCTGTAATGAGTGAAAATTTGTGTTTTGTTTTTTAATGTTGAAAATGTTTAATAAAAACTATTAAAAAAAAGAAGGTCTCCCTATCATCTTTCATGGTTTATTACTTTCCCTATCCAACTTACAGACAATTTCTGTACACAATTGTTACCATACATATTGCGTACCATGGATATTGCATACTATGTTCAGTATATTATATGTTGCAAACAGCTGTCCTGTTTTATTATAGTGCATTGAAGTAATCACAGAAATATTCATCCAGAGAGTGAGAGGAAAGTAACAGATTGCACGTCTGAATTGCAAATGAGATTTCTCTGAAAGTATCATTTCTTTGCCCCCAGGGGCATACTTGGCTACACAGTTATTCTCTGTCATGCTACGTGGAGAAGTGATCCAAACTTTTATCCATGGGACTTAATTAAAGTTGGAGGCAAACCTCTGGAGACGTCATTAAAATTTGGAGTTTTCAGGGACAGAGTTATGTGCCAAAGAATATCAAAGGGTGCTACAGGTTTTCTGGATGAAGAGGAGGAGCCCAGCCGAGAGAAATTTGGGGTGTCTAGGTTAAACCTACTTTTGAATTACTGTGCAAATGAAAATATATGCTGCTTGGTGATCATGGGATATACACACGTGCGCATGCACACACACAAATGCAGTGCTAATTGTGTACAGAACTGCAACAAAATGGATTCAGTGCAAAGAAGAAAGAAGTTCAGAAAGGCTGAATATTGCACATCAGGACATAGAGGCAATGTTGTTGCAGTAGTTGCAAGCTCCATTATGGTCATAACTCGAGAACTACCCATAATGTGCGAATATACTTCAAGACATTGTTTTAATAATGTATTTGTAGTAGACAGTCCCTTGATTGTTGTGGGGTTTTTGGTTGACTGGTGTGGTTTTTTTTTTAATGCTGTGTAAGCCACCCAGAGTCATGCTGTTTGAATTGGGTGACCTTAAAAATCTTGTTACTCATCATCATCTTCTTCTTGTGTATTCTTATCCTATTTTTGAACCATTTATTTGCTCCATATTCCATTCTAACTGTTGCTTCCTCATCATCATATAAAAGACTCAATAGGCAGATGAGGTTGCCTGGTAACCCCGTTTTTAAAGGCTTTCCACAATTTTCAAGTATTGCTTTTTAGATCTTTGATAGTTCATACCTACAGTCACCATACTTATCTGTATCTCCAAAGCAAATATATTCAACAACTGGAACAGGAGAAGACCACTTCTAGTTAAACGAATACATGTGACAATAGAAATATCTAAGTGTAATCTAATCACACCTGATATGTGGTAAAGGGAATATATAATCTTTTACTGTATATGGATCATATATGTTATGCAACTGTCTTAATTTTATTTACTCCAAAATAATGCATGCTTACATATGAATATTACAGTTTCTAGCTTTTATCCATGTGGATAGCGGAGTCCAGGGTGTTGAAATACAACATTTGGAGGCACAATCCCCCCCCAAAAAAACCCCAATTTGGTTAGGTACAGAAATTCCAGAGGAGGTCTGCACGATACCCCATCTTTCCATCTTGCTTTTCTAAAGCCTTGATCCATGTTGGTACATGGAACCCAAAGACGTCTTTAACTTTTGAAGAGGAGTCTCAACCATCACTGTTAATGCCAGTCCTACCATGAATGTCATCAGGCAGTGTCCAAGGAACAAGTAGAACTAAACGGACAAGCACAAACAAAATAAAAGCTGTTTGGTACAGTAAGGTATTAGCGGTTCTGAACGTTCAGCCATTGGGAGGAAAGCTTTAATGAAATAGTTGCCTTGAGGTAAGATGGGCAGCCTATAAAATTTATAAATAAATAAATAGTTATGGTCAGCACAGGGAAACATAGCTGTAGGCAGTGCTGAATCAAAACAAGAGGATAAGAACAGGGAAAAGGAGACCTATTTCCAATATGCATATTTCATTCTTGAAATACACACACACACACACACACACACACACACACACACACACACTATATATATATGTTTTCTCTATATATATATCTATTTCCAATATGCATATTTCACTCTTGAAATACACACACACACACACACACACACACACACACACACACACTATATATATATGTTTTCTCTATATATATATGTTTTCTCTGTCAAATCACCTGGTATACCCAAATATGGGAGGGAGCATACTGCTTCCTTTCGCCTATATATACACATATACACACACTCTCTCTCCCTCTCTCTCTCCCTCTCTCTCCCCCCTCTCTATATGTATGTATATGTATATGTATATGTATATGTATATGTATATGTATATGTATATGTATATGTATATGTATATGTATATGTATATGTATATGTATATGTATATGTATATGTATATGTATATGTATATGTATATGTATATGTATATGTATATGTATATGTATATGTATGGTGAAATCCAGCAGGTTCTGACAGGTTCAGAACCTGCTGGATTTCATACATACATATGTATATGTATGGTGAAATCCTGGTGAAATCCAGCAGGTTCTGACAGGTTCTGGAGAACCGGTAGTGGAAATTTTGAGTAGTTCGGAGAACCAGCAAATACCACCTCTGGCTGGCCCCAGAGTGGGGAGGGAATGGAGATTTTGCAATATCCTTCCCCCAGGAGTGGGGAGGGAATGGGGATTTTGCAGTATCCTTCCCCTGCCACGCCCACCAAGCGACGCCCACCAAGCCACGCCCACCGAACCGGTAGTAAAAAAATTTGGATGTCATGTGAATGCAGCGACTGACGATAGCAATCCTAGCACTCCCTGTTGTGGTTGTTAAGTGACAATCTCTTGTTGTTAAGGTAGCATCCACGCCAATCCAAGCCATTCCAGGCTTGGTCCCTCCCAGCCTTGAGCTGGGAGTAAGGTGAGGGGCTGCCTCCAGCTGTCCCACCCACCTATCTCCTCTCATCTCTGTCCTTTGAGCCACCCTGCCCCCTGCCTTTCAGGGCAGTAAGCAGCCCCACAAGCATGGAGAAGTCTCCGTTGCCCTAACCCTATCCCAGCAGACGTGTCTGAAGCAGAACAGCCTTGCTGTCTCCTTTCGGACCCAGCTTCTCCTGCAAATATAGTGGAAGGCAGTGGAAAGCCTTCCCAAGATAGTGCAGCTTGAGCCACCTGTAGGAAATGTTCATGGGAGAACCTGGGTCCAAAATGGAGATGGTAAAGGCAGACAAAAGAGTCCAAGAAGACGACAGCAAAGGCAGCAAGGCTCTTCTGCTTTGGCTGCAGCAGCTGGATGCAAAAGGGGGCAGGTTGAGCGGGGAACTGGGAGAGAAGACAGGTGAGTGAATGAATGCTTGCTGGTGCAGGTTGGGGTGGCTGCCGGGTGGTCAGAAGGGCATAGATGGGGGGGGGGGAAGGGAAAACAGCCAGATGGGAATTGAAGTCCCTATGGTCGAAAGTGTACGCAGGCTGCCAAAGTGCTCGAATGTTGATCACTTGACCCCAGGAATGCTGCAAAGGCTGTAAATTCAGGCACAGGTCATAAGTCCATTTTTTCAGCCATGTCGTAATTTCAAACTATTGCTTAACAAATGGTCTTAAGTTGAGGACTACCTGTACCAAAATGGCTACAATGGGAAATATGTTTGTTCACAAAATGGCTGCCATGATGGGCACAGCCAATCCCAAAACATCAATTTCTCAGAAGGCAAACTATCTCAAAAGAATGTTCTTTACCCTCCAACTAGACCTCTGGGGAGCATCAAAGCTTTTGGGCAGATCAATATGATGCTGGAAGCTGGTGCTTTCCTTCACACGCGTTTCTTGCACACTCACCATATTGATGTCTGAGTAATGTATCAAAGTTTCTTGAAGTCCATTATATAATAGGATCATCATTGGATGCACCAGATAGCAAGCATAGCTAATTCTTGCAACCACAGTCCAAACACTCCATGAAAGTATTGTGTTGATGAATCCTGCCAGGGGAAACCAACACAAATCTGTAAACAACAAGCTTTAGTTGTTTTCCTCAAAGAGTAAAATAATTGCTTTTTGGCTAGCTGGGGAATTCTGGGAATTGGTGTCCACATATTTTAAAGCTGTCAAGTTTGAGAAACCATGAGGTAAATGTTAAACAGGAATGAGAGGACAATTGAGTGCTCCTCTAATATTGATGGTTATCCTCCGTTCTAGGCAGGATATTTTAAATACTTGTTGCAGGTAGCAATAATGGGGGGAGGGCTCTTGCCCCTCACTTCTGGTTTGTGAGCTTACTAAATGTATCTGTTTGGCCATTGGATGACAGGGAATATGGAATGAAACCTATCTGTGGCCTGATCCAGAATGGGTATGTTTCAGAGGTGGGTTTCAGCAGGTTATGACCAGTTCTGGAGAACCGGTAACGAAAATTTTGAGTAGTTTGGAGAACCGGTAAATACCACCTCTGACTGGCCTCACCCCCATCTATTCTCTGCCTCCCGAGTCCCAGCTGATCGGGAGGAAGTGGGGATTTTGCAATAACCTTCCCCTGGAGGGGGGAGGGAATGGAGATTTGAAGTATCCTTCCCCTGAAGGGGGGGGGGAAGNCCCTGGAGTGGGGTGGGAATGGAGATTTTACAGTATCCTTCCCCTGCCACGCCCACCAAGCCATGCCCACCAAGCCACACCACGCCCACCAAGCTATGCCCACAGAACTGGTAGTATAAAAAATTGAATTTCACCACTGGTATGTTTGTATCTCTTAAGCTCTTAAAGAACAACAACTTGTTTCCAAGGTGTCCTTGTAAATGTTCTCAGTTAAACATCTCATGGTAAAATAAATAGATTCTTTCATTTGGGACTTAGAGAGATCACAATACAATGTAATTTGAACAACTGATGGCCGAGTCTACATGTTTTCCTCTTACCTCTGGTGCTTTGTATCCTTTACAATGCAAGACTGTAGAAGGGGAATTTTTTTTGAGGGCATGAAATTCATTCTAAGAACCTTTGTAACTGAAGAGAAGACCAAAAAATGCAAGAGAAAGAAAAGAAACTCTTGGAAAGTATTTCTGAAGAATATATAGGAAGAGGGTCCCATTATTTTAATTGCTCCTTATTTTTCCAGTTCTGAAAGCCAGGTTCTAAGGTTCAACCTCAAGAAACCCACGCTAGGCTCAAATACTCATAGAGGTGGAAGGATATAAATGCACCTGCTCTCATTCTCAGCACCAAGCAAGATAAATCTTGCTTATGCTCATGTTTCAGTGGGGCAGGGGAGAAAAAGAACATAAGTTGTTCTTAAACAATTTTTAGGGAAAAAGTAAAGCTTTGCCCTGTCCACAGTTATGCCTGACTCTAGGGGGCAGTGCTCATCTCTGTTTCCTAGCCAAGGGAGCTAGCGTTGTCCGAAGACACTTCTGTAGTCATGTCGCCAACATCACTCTATGCCAAAGCACACGGAACCCTGTTACCTTCCCACTGGAGTTGTATTTATTTATCTACTTGCATTTGCATGCTTTCGAACTGCTAGGTGGACAGGAACTGAGGCAAGAATGGGAGCTCACCCCTTCATATAGTACTTGGGTCTCGAACTGCCCACCTTCCGGTCAACAGCCCAGCGTCTTAACTGCTACGCCATTGCTAGCTCCCTGTTAAAAAAAAGGCCCCTTTCTCCTTGGATATCATACCTCCATAGCCTTCCTCACATGCGAAAATGATCCATCCTACAGCAATCGCCCAAAGCGTCCGATGAACAGCTTGATAAATGGCAAGTACAGGTGAATAGAAGCTGTGGGAGACTTCTAAAGTGTAGGCCAAAGCAATCACCATCGACATGGAGATCAGGGCACAAAGCCAACCAATACAAGCCTGAACCTGCAGGAAATGAGGAGAATGTACATTTGTGCTCACTTTGGTTCCTCCCTAACACTTTGCAATACCTTTGTTTCAAATGAAGGTTGAGCCAGGCTTTTCTTACAACTGGTCTCCTATTCCTCTTCTTTAGACAGTTTCTTCTGCCCTCCATTTTGTCAGCCTTTTTGCTTCCCACCCTCGACTCTACAGATTGCTTACCTTCTATATAGAGTCTTCCTTTTTGATGTCACTCCCTATAAACGTTCCAAAAATTGCCACTGAATTTAAAATTTGAATGTGACAATAGAGAGACATTCTCAGATATGTGGGAAGTAATCATACAAGCACAATATTAATTTATTTTTAATTTAAATTAGATATAATAAATTTTGCTATCCATGTGGTCAAAATAAGAAGAGGGTTGACACTTTTGAACTTTGACTTTGGAGAAGATTCCTGAGACCACCATGGATAGCCAAGAAAACAAAGAAACGTATCATAGAACAAATCAACAAAACTTCTCACAGAAGAGCCATGAAGGTCTTGGAAAAATTACATGCTGTGATGTATCTCTACCTACAAAGTTCAGAATGGTGCAAGGCATAGTATTTGGGGCAAAAACAAATAGCGGTAGTCCTTGACTTATGACCACAATTGAGCTCAAAATTTATGTTGCTAAGTGAGAAATTTGTTTTGTCCCATTTTACGACTTTTCTTGGCACATTTGTTAAGTGAATCGCTGCAGCTGTTAAAAGTTAGTAACGTGGTTGTTAAGTGAATCTGGCTTCCCCATTGACTTTGCTTCTCAGAAGGTCGCAAAAGGGGATCACGTAACCTCGGGATGCTGCAACCGTCATAAATGTGAGTCAGTTTTCGAGCATCCGAATATAAATCACGTGACTGTGGGGATGCTGCCATGGTCATAAGTGTGAAAAATGGTTATAACGCACTTTTTTCAGTGCCGTTGTAACTTCGAAAGTCACTAAATGAACTGTTGTAAGCCGAGGACTATCTTTAGATTATTGAACAAATCAACCTAGATGTCTATGGAGATTCTCAGTCATGCAGGTCATGGTTGTCCCAAAGGTGCTTTTTCAAGAGGCAACTGGACTTTCTTGCTTTTTTCCTTGAAGACGTTTCTCTTCTCATCCAAAAAGCTTCTTTAGCTCTTCTTCCAGAGATAAAGAAGCTTCTTAGATGAGAAGTGAAACGACTTCAAAGAAAAACCAGAAAGTCCAGTTTCCTCTTGAAAAAGCACCTTTGGGAAAATCAACCTAGAGTTTCACTCAAGGCACAAATGACCGGTCTCAAATTATGCTAATTTGGACACATTATGTGATACCCGGTTCTCTGGAGAAAGTTCTGATGCTGGAAAAGATGGCTGGAAAGATAATATTGTAATAAAAACTACAGCTCCCTGCTTCAAATGCTGCTTAGATCTTAGTTTTTATTATCATCCTTTCTCCTGATGGCTCCACTCCCTATATTGATCTAGGCTACTTTTCTTTTCAAATTCCTCCTAATTCATAACATGCCTTCAACACATCTTTATGAGATCAAGAATACTTTGCCCAAGGTAAAGATTCACATATCATTTTAAATGACTCCAATATCAGGAATCAAAGGTACTCTCTTACTAGCCAAAATAGTCTCCTCCAGGCATCTTTAATTAGTAGTTCATGCCAGTAAACTTCTATACATTTGACTCATCCTTCCTTTGTTTTGCAACGAAGTGAGATAGACCCAAGAGAACTGCACAGCTTGTAGAAATACAAGGAGCATTCCAGGGAAAGAAAAATAATTGGAAATGATTCCATGAAAACAGTCAATGCTTAGAGGGCAAGGAATGCTGTTTGACCATTGCATGGTGGAATAATGGAAAGATGAGACAAGACAATGGAAAGGAATAGCTTAGAACCGTGATGGCGAACCTATGGCACACGTGCCACAAGTGGTATGCGGAGCCATATCGGTGGGCACGTGAGCTCAGGTCCGGCACGCATGCGCGCGCCGGCCAGCTGATTTTCGGGCCTTCTGGGTCCACTGGGAGTCAGGAAACAGGCTGTTTCCAGCCTCTGGAGGGGGGTGGGGAAGGCCCGTTTTTTGCTCTCCCCAAGTTCCAGAGCCTTTCTAGGAGCCTGGGGAGGGTAAAAACGGCCTTCCCCCCCCCGGAGGCCCTCTGGAGGCCAGAAATGGCCCGTTTCCCGGAAATGGGCCATTTCTGGACTCCAGAGGACCTCCGGGGGGGGGAAGGCCGTTTTTGCCCTCCCCAGGCTCCTAGAAAGGCTCTGAAGCCTGGGGAGAAGCAAAAAAATGGGACTTCCGGTCCAACCGGAAGTCAGCAAACAGAACGTTTCTGGCCTCCAGAGGACCTCCGGGGGGAAGGCCGTTTTCGCCCTCCCCAGGCTCCTAGAAAGGCTCTGAAGCCTGGTGAGAGCGAAAAACGGGTGTGCTATCGCGTGCCGGGAGCGGGGGGGGGTGTCACGCACACATGTGGGGGGGGCGCATGGAATTATCGGTGTGGGCATGTGCGCGCGTGACACCCCCCCGCACTCTCCCCCCTTTTGGCATGCGAACCAAAAAAGGTTCGCCATCACTGGCTTAGAAGATACCTTGTAGGAAAATATTCCGTATATTTTATTGCAGATTGCACTTGTTGTTCTTAGTTTTCCCATATGGGAAGGAGGCTACCATATGAAAGTTGGAGAATTTCTCTTTGCCACAGACGGCACGGTGAACCAGAAGGAAGCCATGATCTACAACAGGGGTGTCAAACTCGAGTTCATTGAGGGCCGCATCAGGGTTGTGTTTGACCTTGGGGGGCCGGGGGTGGTTGTGGCCAGGGGGCATGGCCAACTCGACATCACTCATCGAGGCTCCGTTTTTGGCCGTGATGGCCTCCTGTAGCCCTCTGCCAGTGAAAACAGAGCACGCGGCCCTCCCAAGCTCCGTTTTCACTGGGAGAGGGCTGCAGAAGGCTGTCACGGCCAAAAACAGAACCCAGGAGCCCGCAAGTGACCCTCCCAAGCTCCGTTTTCGCTGGCAGAGGCACCGCGGGCCAGTCCTTTGCTGTTTCCAGGGCGGGCCCGCAGGCCAGATCTAAACACCCTGTGGGCCGGATTTGGCCATGGGCCTTGAGTTTGATACCCCTGATCTACAATATTTGTACTTGGCATTGACAATACTATGGGGATGTGGGAACAGGAAGAAGGAAGACCATCTCATTTCATTTCATTTCATTTCATTTCATTTCCACATTCTGGATAGAGAGGGCCATTGGTATGAAAGAGGGGTAAAAGAGGCCATTTATGTTAACATTGAGTAGCCCTCTCTCAACAGAGGGAGAGGGATAAGACACCTTCTATCTTCTGTCTACAACGCAGTCCTTTCAGCAGCTCCAAGAAGGTCCCCTCCCCATTTGCATTCTGATACAGGTGACCCTGAGGTCACAGATAAACCCCCAAGTAGCTTCAAGAGCTCTCAGGGAGAGTGCTAATGACCAGATGACAGCAAAGAAATATGATCCTTCCAAGCCCCACCCCCCGCCGCCATTCTGTCAGAACTAATCCTTCCATTGCCCCCATCATCCTGCCAGAACCGATTAAACTTCTTGGATGAAAAGCGAAACATCTTTTTCTTCCTCAAGGAAAAAGCAGTCCAGTTGCCTTTGGAAAAAGCACCTTTGAGAATTTCTCATTTTGTTAATGCATCTGTAAGATCCTACCCTTAAGGGTCAACTCTGTAAACCAGAGTATCAATTAGTTGTGACTGTAGATAAGCAAATACAGAATGAATCAAAATTTATTGAGATGTGTGACACTTATTCCAACACTTCAAATTTCTGAGACAGAGAACTCTCATTCAAAGCATTCATCCCTCAATAAACATGCTGAAGACTGAAGTTTTAATTTACAGTTAGCAATTCATTCTTGTCCTCAGTAACAATAGTAACCTGCCAACAATAGGACAAAGGTTCTAGGACAGTGATGGCAAACCTTTTTTGGTTCGCGTGCCAAAAGGGGGGAGCACGGGGGGGGGGTCACACGCGGGCATGCCCACACCCATAATTCCATGCGCCCCCCATGCATGTGCACGTGACACCCCCTCCCCCGCTCCCGGCACACGATGGCACGCCCGTTTTTCGCTCTCACCAGACTTCAGAGCCTTTCTAGGAGCCTGGGGAGGGCGAAAACGGCCTTCCTCCCCTGGAGGCCCTCCAGAAGCCAGAAATGGCCCATTTCAAGTTGGGAAACGGGCCATTTCTGGCCTCCGGAGGGCCTCCGGGGGGGTGGGGAAGGCCGTTTTTGCCCTCCCCAGGCTCCTAGAAAGGCTCTGAAGCCTGGGGAGAGCAAAAAAACGGGACTTCCGGTCCAACCGGAAGTCGGCAAATGGAACGTTTCCGGCCTCTGGACGACCTCGGGGGGGGGGAGCTGTTTTCGCCCTCTGGAGCTTGGGGAGAGCAAAAAACGGGCCTTCCCCAGCTCCTCCAGAGGCTGGAAACAGCCTGTTTCCCGTCTCCCAGTGGGCCCAGAAGACCTGAAAATCAGCTGGCCAGCGCGCACATGCGCACCAGACCTGAGCTTACATGCCCACCAATATGGCTCCACGTGCCACTTGTGGCACGCGTGCCATAGGTTCACCATCACGGTTCTAGGAGGCCCAATTTCATTCAGGCCATTTTATTTATTTATATATGTAATTCCCGATCCAATTTCAAACTGTCCTGCTCGTTCTTCCCTAATCTGGTCCACTTTAGATTTGCATTTGAATACAGCCATGCCAGTGAAATCAGTATAAATCCATTTTTAATTATTTTGTTAAGCAGATCTTTCATTTACCTTGGTTCTTAGGATTGATGGTTGGTGATGATTCATGAACAGTCCAAGAAATACACCAACTAGAAATGGACCATATCGGCAGTAAGGTTTTGAGTAATACTCTAGAAAATACATCACAGTGGACATTTGCCTGAAAGCAGAGTAAAAATTATTTTGGTGAAACTTGAATGGAGAAAAAAGACTATTATGAATCAAAGCTTGTTTGGTCAATGACTATTAAAATTGTTTGAAACTAAACAATAAACAAATCTAATTAATATTATTGATGTTAACTCACATGGCAAATAGAATAATACTGTTGTGGATAGAAACACTTGACATGGTATACTTTTAGAGATTTGGATTGAAATAAAAAACAATAAAACCACCTCTTTATCTGCTGTGCAACATTCACATTTTTTGTCTTTTAAAAAGGTAATTAAGAGAAAAGGATCTCAGTCAACTGTGAATTAACTGAAGAAATCTTCATGCATGCTATTTCTCTTCTAAAGATGCCAATTTTGTTTTTTAAAAATCTTAAGGATTAGTTCAGACCGAACAACTAACTTTCCTAGAAAACTTTCTTTCTTAGCAAGGATCAAGGGTTGGAAGGCTGTCCTGAATATTTTTTCTTTCTTAAGAACTATCCAAGCATTTCGTGGTTCTCAGATCTTAACTTTAATCATTATTAATGATAGTGAATGTTTGATAATTGCCTCTTCTAAGATTAAATAGACCCTTTGGAAGAGGGTGGATAATTTAGACTAATTTCCTCATCCATGAGTCAATTTCATCTCCTCACAAAGTTCTAGTATTCTTGCAAATAACATCCAATTGTGTTAAAAAATAATGGTGTTGCAAACAGTTCCATATTCTTCAATTGGAGATGTAGAACTTTTGGGTCTCCAAATCTCACTTTAGATTTGAATGTAAGTCAGATGGGGGCACCTTAGTTGGAACAGTTCAAGTCAATTGTCTTCCAAATTCCTAATTGGTCATGAATACCTTAGTTTATGAGTGAGAGTTAGAGAGAGGGAGCAAACAGAGTATTTGTGCCTTGTTCTATTTTGAATTATTTCAATTTTTGGTCTAATGATATTCAGTCCTAACCAACCCTCTGACTTTTTATAATGTTAACTTTTTTTCAGGTTCAAGAATGTCTTTTCATCCCAGCCATAGCAGCTCTTTCTTTATTCTCTATGTCCCTATTTCTTCCTACCAACTTTCTCCTTTTCCCTATTCCAGGAAAGATTCAACTCAAGTTCACAAACAAATTTTGGATTCTTCTCAGCCTGTCAGTAAGTGAGCAACTATGAAGGAAACCATTTTGAAGCTCTTTACCTCATATCATGTGGGTTTGCTACAGGAAGCCGGTAGAAGAATGAAAGCAGAGCTGTAGCTGTAAACGTTGCCAGGAAGAGAAAGGTTCCTGAGATGACAAGCCAGCATTTCCTTCTGCCAAAATAAAAAGAAACAGAAGCAACAGATGGAAATGTTTCATCTATGGACCGAGAGGCCTACTTTCATGCTTTTTGAATGTGGCTCTTAATCCAGAGAAACAGGATTAATCATTTTTCTGCTGTGAATAGAATGAGGGTGTATACTTGTTTTGCAATGCAGAGAATATGGACCCAAATGAGGCCTGGTTAATGAAATGTTCATTTGTCCCAAAGGTGGTTTTTCAAAAGGCAACTGGACTTTCTTGGTCTCTACTAAGAAAGTGCAGTTGCCTTTTGGAAAAACCCCCTTTGGGACAACCATGACCTGGATGATTGAGAATCTCCACAGACGAAATGTGCATTTCGACTTGAGTCGAGGTGGCGCAGTGGTTAGAGTGCAGCACTGCAGGCTACTTCAGCTGACTGCTAGCTGCAGTTCAGCGGTTCAAATCTCACCGGCTCAAGGTTGACTCAGACTTCCATCCTTCTGAGGTGGGTAAAATGAGGACCCAGATTGTTGGGGGCAATATGCTAACTCTGTAAACCGCTTAGAGAGGGCTGTAAAGCACTATGAAGCGGTATATAAGTCTAAGTGCTATTGCTATTGCTATTTGTTCTAAGACAAATGCATAGAAAATCAAATAGGACCTTCACTCATAACCATTGGCAGTAAATAGGGTGGGGATTTCCTACCCACCAACAGAGTTACCTTGAGGTGTCCTTAGTGCTCTCTGAACTTGGTTGTTTTCTTGCAGACGTTTCATTACCAAACTAGGTAACATCATCAGTACTACTAAGGAATGGGGTTTTCTCTCACTTTATATTCTAGTAGCTTGCCCTGTTGTCGGGAATGGTTTTGGAGGTTGTTTGGTTGGGCTGTTAGCTTGTTTGGCAGTTACTTGATTGGGGTATTGTTACTTTGAGGGGCTGCCATTTCCCCCCAGATATTTCTAAAGAACAAGACAACCAGATATTTATATATTTATATTTACCTTTATTTCAGTATTATGAACAGTGACAGGTTCTCGCAAGATACTCACCTGCTGGAAAGAAAGACTAGCAGGGGTGTTATGAAATAAAACTGGAAATCATTTGCAAGATACCATGTCCATCCATTACACTGAAAAGCACATAGAAAACGTACATTTTAAAAATAGGCAGCTATATAAATAAAGACAGACTATATGCACAAAGGACATTTTTGTTTCTATGTTTTAAGTTGCTCTATGGTACAGCTGTTGATTTTCCAGGATTATGGTGAGAATCAAGGGATATCCTTATAGCTATTCCGTTTTTAATTTTTAGAAGAAAGGTTGCTAGGTCCGAAGTCTCCCTAGAAAGGATAACCTATTATTTGGCAGCCCTTTCCCTTAACATAGGGATGTCCAACATTGGCAACTTTAAGATTTGTAGACTTCAATTCCCAGAATTCTCCAGCCAGCATGGGGAATTCTGGAAGCTGAAGGCCACAGGTTTTAAAGTTGCCAAGGTTAGACGCCCCTGCCTTAACAGATGATTTCATTATTTGTTTAAACTTTTCTTGCAAAGGGTAAGCAATATTTCTTAATACTGTAGTTTAAAGTACAGATTGATCCACCCAATTTTTCTTCAGCTTGATTCATAAAAAACTTTTCTCTGTGCACATAATCAGGGGTGGGATTCTACCAGTTCGGACCAGTTTGGGCGACGCAGATGCTCCGACGATCAGCTGGGAGCGAACCGGTTCGCTCCGACGATCAGGTGGGCCCGCCCATGCACTTTACTGATCTATATCTTCTCAGCTGATTTGCGTGGCAGAGCGGATTGCTGCGCCTCAGCTGTGTTTCTCCCCAGCAGTAACGCAGAAGGTAAGTTTTCGTTAAACTGCGCATACGCGCGAAGCGTGCGTCAGGTGCGTGCGCGCGCAAAGCGCGCGATCACCGAACCGGTTGTTATACAAGCAGAATCCCATCACTGTACATAATCAACATTCAATAGATTTATTAAAAAACTTCCCCACAGTTAATTTCTAAAGCACATTTCACTATGCATCTTGAGGCATTAGACATGATGGACACATTCAGGGCTAATTCTGTGACCTAGATTTTACATTATATAAAAGATGTAGTCATCTATTCAGCTGTTGACCATCCTATATGTATGAGTGTTGTGCCAATGGCTGATGAGTCACTCACAATTTCTTCTCTTTTCTGCCCACAACCATAATCAAGAGGACTGGAGAAGAAATTCATGGAAACCAGGACAAATTGTCAGCATTCCATTGTCGAAAACTTACCAACTCGGGTCCAGCAATGAAGTTGTTTATCAACAATAAGTTGGTCCACCACATTCTTCTACAATTCTCCACCTCAAGTTTCAAGAACTCCCACAGTGCTCCCCACGGAGTAACAGAATACAACCCAACCAAAAGACACATAGAATACATATGGAGTGGCTGAAGTCTACAAATGCAATGACAATAAAAAGAGTCAATTTATCAAGCATTGTGAGCTTTATAGCTGATTCCCCTTTAGAGAGATGCCTGTGGGGTGTGGTTGAAAAAACTCAAGAAGCCTGGTGTGTATTTTTATGGGCACTGTAAAGCACATAAAACCAGGTGAACTTCAAATTGCACCACTGTGATTGCTATTTTGACTTTTTTTCCACCACTCTTTCAACTTTTTCAATACTCCCGACCCTTTAGCAATAGCAATTGCACTTACTGTAGACTTATATACCGCTTTTACAGCCCTCTCTAAGCGGTTTACAGAGTCAGCATATTGCCCCCAACAATTTGGATCCTCATTTTACCCACCTTGGAAGGATGGAAGGCTGAGTCAACCTTGAGCCTGGTGAGATTCAAACTGTCAAATTGCAGGCAGCCGGCAGTCAGCAGAAGTAGCCTACAGTACTGCACTCTAACCACTGCACCACCGTGGCTTTAACTTATCTCCATATACCAAAGTGCATTTATTAATTTAACTTTTTAGATTTAGAATGTGTAAGTTGGTAGTAAGGTGGCCTAGTATGCTATAATGTATCAGTGTAATATATGTGTGGATTTAAGCAGTGTGGATGGAAATTTGGTCATTTTTCTAAGTACTGTCCAAATTTTTTTGGTGTGGCATTCAGTTCGCTGATAACTACTGGAACCAGATCTTGATATTTTGTGATCTTCAATTGTTTGCCTTCTATTCTACTATCCCCTAGTATTGCTATATCAATTAATTACACTTTCTTCTTTCAACCACTGTTATATCTGGTATGAGCCAGAACTTTATCAGTCTGTATTCGGAAATCCCACAGTATTTTAACCTCCTCCTTTTTTACTACTTTTTCAATTCTATTTTGCAAATGAAAATTGTTCTCCCCAGAATTTTCCAAATGAACATGCTAATACACGTGTGCTTCCTTTTATAACATCCCCAAATCATGTGTGCTGTCTGTCAGCACAACATGCAAATGAAAAAAAAAATGACTCCATGTCCACTTTGCTAGGCAAAAAACAAACAAAAAAAACCTCTTTATCAAACCATTGCAAAATAAAATTTTTGTAGCTTGTACCGGAGAAATCGATTCCGTAAGTACTTCAAGGCAATGCAAAAGTTAATGTCTTTTCCTGAGCAATTTACCATCTTCAGAAATGACCAGGAGCTTAATAAGCCACTAGAAGGAAAGGAAATCATATTAAATTTACCACTTTATTTTTCAAAGCTTCTTTCTTCCTCATGCTTTCTTATATAACTGTATAGTTGATGAAAACGACACAAAATTAATCACGTGCTATCAGAAAGAACCTCTTGCTTGAAAAGCAAATAGTCTAACTTCATAATGCCAGTTTCTCTTTTCCTTCATTGAAAGGTGAAGTTCTCTGTCCTATAACAAGAATATTTGCTGCCTAATAATTGGGAAATTATGTTATGCTACTATGGCTTGTCCCAAAGGTGCTTTTTCCAAAAGGCAACTGGACTTTCTTGGTTTTTTTTCTTTGAAAACATTTCGCTTCACATCCAAAAAGCTTCAGCAGAACTGAAGAAGCTTCTTGGATGAGAAGCGAATTGTTTTCAAAGAAAAAAACCAAGAAAGTCCAGTTGTCTTTTAGAAAAAGCACCTTTGGGACAACCATGACTTCAATCAGGGCTGAAATGCTCCCGGTTCAGCCCGGTCCAGGCGTATCGGTAGCACCGCCTGCCGGTGGTTCGGAGAACCGGTAACAACAGCAGCACGAGGCTCCGCCTGGACGTCGCCATTTTGGTTTTTTTTTACCCTCTGCGCATGCGCAAAGCGTTCTGCATATGCGCAGGTGAAAAAGCCCGTGCGCAAGCGGAGCGTGGCCAAAAAAGTGCGTGCACGGGCAGAGCGAGCACTTCCGAACCAGTAGGGAAGGTAAGTAGATTTCACCGCTGACTTGGATGATTGACAATCTCCATAAACATTATGACCTGTACTGCTTAAACATCTCCCCAATTCCACCTCCAATTCATACACTCTCAATGTGGGGGCAGACTGATAATGGTGAGAACATTATTTCAAATCACCTGTTTTGAAAGTATCTAGGTGAACATCTAAGTCCTGGGTTCAGAAAGGCATTAGTCCTCTTGGGTGGGAATTCCGAGTTCCAACATACAGATGATCTCTCCAGAATTCTTAGTCATCCAGTCATGGTTGTCCCAAAGGTGCTTTTTCAAGAGGCAACTGGACTTTCTGGGTTTCTTTTGAAGATGTTTTGCTTCTCATCCAGAGCTGAAGAAGCTTCTTAGATGAGAAGCTAAATGTCTTCAAAGAAAAACCAGAAAGTCCAGTTGCCTCTTGAAAAAGCACCTTTGGGATATTTCTTTTTATCTTCATTTACTGCAAGAGTAGGTCTACCACGATAGAAGCAGGGTATTTGTGGGAATTTCTGTCTCATATATCTAGGTAACCTAACCAGCCTGGCCTGCTATGTGCTACAACTTAACCATCAGAGGTAATTTGGTTCTTTGTCTTGGGCACTAAAGAATCTTTGGAACCATTAAGAACCATTTTACCTACCATTTCTTATAAGCTCATGGAACAAGTCTTTAACTGAAAGCATTGAACGCATAAAGCATTCAGAACGACGTATTTTTCTATTCTTTGTCACTCCATCAAATTTTATAATTTTACTGTGATCTAATCTCATGGGTCAACAAATTGGAACTGTATTCTTTCATATGAAAATTGCAGTATAGTCTTTGAATAATTAACTTGTTTTTATTTCTCCCAAATTTTTTCAATGCCAATAAATAAGAGTGGGTTTAGATGAATTTCTTTTAACATTATTTGATATCCCTCTGCTAAATATTACCGGCAATCTTAGAACAGACCTTTGTTGAAATTAGACTGTACACAGTTTAATTGAAATGTAAAAATGGTGGCCATGATAGTGCAGTTGAAACTCTGGCCAATTTGTGTGAATGTTATGCAACACACATTTTAAGTAGGAGCTCAGTCATATCATTGTATCTGCCATCTTGATTTTTTTTTTTAACATCCTATGGATACTCCTGGTCAAATTATGTGCAGAGACCTATATGATTTCAGTAGCTAATGAACTGATATTTTAAATAATGAAACTGCGTAAGCATATTAAATAGTTGGACAATTTAAGTCATTAATATACAAGAAAACTGAAAATAGCCCTTTTGGAAATTTGATAGAGAGATTCTTCTCTTTTTTTTTCTATTCTACAAATTCATGATTAACTTGTATCATTTAATCAATGGAACCATTGGTACTGATATATCTTTCTTTGCAGACATTGCAAGTTATCTTGTTATGAGTTACTGGGACACTGAACACACACATATCCACACGAGAAACTGAAATGTGTCATAAATAGGTAGGCGTAGGTGTGTGGAACGATGGAAATTGCTGCTAATATTTGACTTACCTAATGATGAAAAATGTGTCAACACCTAAATAAAATGGACCACTTCGAGAATATATGTAGATAGGGTTTTTTAGTACTTTAGCCTCCCATTCCAGTGTATTATCTGTAGCAACACACATAAAAATAAAGTACAGGTAGGGATTTTGGGACAGATGTTTATCAAAACCTTTTATTTTTAAACATACAGGGACCTATAGATCTAATCATAACAATCTTCACAACATCAGGTGTAATCATTTAAAAAAAATACTATTTATTTTAAGCATTTTTAAAATCTCAGATGTTACCTATCTTTAAGCAGCTATGTCTGCTTAGAAAAGAAGACAAAGCTGGATGGATTCTGTCTCTGGAGCTTAATGGCCCCTTTGAGAAATAGGAACATAGAACATAGAATAATAGGGCTGGAAGGGACCTTGGAGGTTTTCTAGTCCAACCCACTGCTCAAGCAAGAAACCATTTCAGACAAATTGTACAATCTCTTCTTAAAAACGTCCAGTGATGGAGCATCCACAACTTTTGGAGGCAAGCCATTCCACTTTTTCATAGGTATGTCTGTTCATAAAAGATGGACATTTAGTTATAAATCCAATCAACAGCTTAAAAAGAGAAATTCTGGAAATGCCAGTTTACTGCTGTTTATAAAATCCCAAGCACAAGCTGGTCATCCGATGTCACCTGAGCTGAAATTGTCTCATATAATAGCACTTTTAGAACATTTTGTTCTTCCTCTTGTCCCTTTTTTGCCTGGAGGAGGTTTTAAGAGGACATGGAAATGGTGGCTGCATTGGAATAGGTACAACCACTTCTACACAGCCAAATAAATCATTGGATTCTGCCCTGTATTTTTTTTTCTAAAAAGGTTCAGCTCAGCGGTGAAATCTACTTACCTTCCCTACCGGTTTGGAAGCGCGCGCTCTGCGCGCATGCACTTTTTTACCCTCTGCGCATGCGCAGAACGCTTTGCACATGCGCAGAGGGTTAAAAACAGGAAAATGGCGACGTCCGGGCAGGTGGGCGGAGCCTTGCACTGCCGCCGCTACCGGTTCTCCGAACCACCGGCGGCCGCCGCTACCGGTATGCCCAGAACGGGCTGAACCGGTAGCATTTTACCCCTGGTTCAGCTGTATTATTTTGAAATTCTGATATAAATCTTTTCAAGAATATTTTTAAAAAAAATATGTTTTCATTGTGCGAAATACAACTTATGCTCGAGCAATATGGAAGGAACCCTACCACAGGTAGTCCTCAACTTACAACAGTTCATTTAGTGACCGTTCACAGTTACAACGTCATTGAAAAAAAGTGACACGATCATTTTTCACACTGCAGCATTCCCATGGTCATGTGATCAAAATCCAAGTGCTTAATAACTGACTCATGACGGTTGCAGTGTCCCCGGGGTCATGTGATCCATCTTTTGTGACCTTCTGCCAAGCAAAGTCAATGGGGAAGCCAGATGCACTGAACAATTGTGTTACTAACTTAACAACTGCAGTGATTCACTTAACAACTGCGGCAAAAAGGTCATAAAAAGGGGCAAAACTCACTTAACAAATGTCTCACTTAGCAACAGAAATTTTGCGCTCAATTGAGGTCGTAGGTCGAGGACTACCTGTACTAAGCTATCCTGAAAATTCTTGCTAAGAATAAAAACCCACCCAACAATCCTATGTTTCCGTTTTAAAGGATGGCTTTCATCCAGAGGTGTAATAGAGGAAAAAGAGATAAAACATAAAACATAAATATACCCATAAGAGGGCAGGACAAGAAGCAATGGGTGGAAACAAATCAAGGAGAGAAGCAACTTAGAACTAAGGATAAATTTTCTGACAGTTAGAACAATTAATCAGTGGAACAGCTTGCCTCCAGAAGTTGTGAATGCTCCAACACTGGAAGTTTTTAAGAAGAGGTTGGATAACCATTTGTCTGAAGTGGTGTAGGGTTTCCTGCCTAAGCAGGGGGTTGGACTAGAAAACCTCCAAGGTCTCTTCCAACTCTGTTATTCTATATATGTGTGTGTGTGTATGTTTCAAGCTACTGCCTAACAGATAGACTGCAACCTCATCTGGATGTTCCATGAAATTATGCTGATAAACTCTGTTCATATGTGAAAATATCATCTGGGTATTCCACAAAATTATGCTGATAAACTCTGTTGATACGTGACAAGATCTGCTTGGAGGCACCTTAAGACCATTAACCAACAAGTCACAGCCCATCAACTACAATCCAGAATATTAACTATGAAATAAAACAGCAATTAAGGAGAATATTTGTAGCCCAGGGTTGAAATGAGGGGTACTTGGTGCTCTCTGAGCTTGGTGTATCATCACTAGCACTGATGATGTTACCTAGTTTGGGTAATGAAACGTCTGTAAGAAAACCACCAAGCTCAGAGAGTACCTAGCACTCCTCAAAACAGCAATTGATTTAATGTAAGTACCGTATTTTTCGGAGTATAAGATGCACCTTAGTTTTTGGGGAGGAAAATAGGGGAAAAAATCTGCCTACCAGGTATTCATCTGGCTAGCGTCCTTAGTCTGGTCAGCTTCAGCACATTATTTTATCCCCTGGTTAGGACTTAAAAAAACCTTCTTTGGAGGGAGTAGCAATGAAAAAAGCCTGCAAAGACTTAGGGCTGGAAAAAACCTTGGGAGGGAGTAGCAATGAAAAAGCCTGCAAGCCGGGGAAGATCGTTAGCACCTCGTTAGGGCTGAAAAAAAAGCTTCGAAAAAGCCACATTCGGAGTATAAGATGCACCCAAATTTTCAGCTTCTTTTGGTGGGGGGGAAGGTGCATCTTATACTCTGAAAAATACAGTATATAAACACATCTGGGCAAACTGTAGTTCCAGGACCCATGTAGTCTGCAAATCTCTTTTTGTGGCCAAGATTGTTAGATACTGAGGACATAGGTTTTCTACCATTTTAGCTGAGAATCAGATGAAAACAATACTATGTCAGGGTTCCAAGTAACACCCCCAATGAAAAGAAACTCAGAGGCTTGGATTTCCTCAAAGCTACAATTTATTAGAGATGTCATATTGGCACATCTGTGAAAACCTGAATCTGAGAACTTCCGTGTTTTCTCCACCCAAATCAGGGGTGGGTTCCTCCTGGTTCGGACCGGTTCTCCCAAACCGGTAGCGGCCCACTGGTGACATCACAATGACATCACCGAACTGAATCGGTCGGTGCCGGTCCGTGGGGGCCGCCATCTTTATTTATTTATTTATTTATTTTTTCCTTCTGAGCATGCGCAGAAGCCGACTTCTGGCACTGTGCATGCGGTCGCCATCTTTTTTTTGGCTTTTTTTTTTTTGGNCGAAAGAAGACTCCAAGGCTTGAATCTCCTCAAAGTTCCATTTTATTAGAGATGTCATATTGGCACATCTGGGAAAACCCGAATCTAAGGAATTCCAGGTTTTCCCTGACCCAAATGAAAGTTCAAGACCCTGCCCAGCACCCACATGCCCATCACACGATCCAATCAGGCACCGTCCAAAAGATGCCTCCCCGTCACTTCATCACAGCTGCCGGGCACAGCAACCTTGACTTTCTGGAAAGAATGTTGTTTAGACTACTATATATCACCTACTCCATACAATTCCCCCTCCCATTTTCCCACAGCAGAAAATGTGGCAGGCCTGAATACAAAAAGGTAAAAGAGGCCTGACATACTATAGGTCTTAAAGCAGCAATGTCCCAAGCCCAGCTTCACCTGTACATGATGTATCACAGCCACTTCATAGCCCTCAGCATCTCCCTTGAATATTTATGAATGGCCCTTGGCTACTAAAAATTTGCTTACTACCACAGGGAGACTGCATTTCCTTTAAATGAGAACTAGATTTGCTTTGGCATTCCAGTTCGTACCTAAATTCTGCCATGCTGTCATTTGGCTTGTATGTCCAGAAATTATCCACAAAAGACTTAATGATCTAAGACCATTTAGAGCCAAGGAGACATCCTGAGAAGATTGGGTCATCCAAATAGCTGGAAGATTTTTTTGAAGGGAAAAACACTTCATAATGCAATCCAAGGTACCTAAAATACCAAAACACGAAATATTAATTGTAGCACAGGTTGTATTCATTCCTCAGCAATGTCCGAAAGCATGAATAAACTTAAACATGCCAGTGCAAATATAATAAAGTATCACAATTCAGAACAAAATTATACTTTGGGAGAATGTCCTCAGGTGCTTCAAGTAGATCAATGTTTCAAGTAGATCAATGTTTTTCAACCTTGGCAACTTTAAGATGGGTGAACTTCAACTCCCAAAATTCCCCAGCAATGAACTTCCCCTAAGGAAAGCAACTTTTAGGCACAAAAAAAGCTATTTTGCAGAGCTGGTCTTTCAGATATGATGCTCCCAACCCACTAAGAGCTTTAAAGATAAGCTTGATTGTAAGAGAGTAATATCAATAAATACATCTTAAATTGACCCTAGAAACAAATAAGCAACCAGCATTATTCTACTGAAATTGGAGCAAGAAATACGGCTATTCCAGAAAAAATCTGACAGCCGAATCCTGCATCAACTGAAGCTACGGAATTGTCTCCAAGGGCAATATCATGCGTAACATGCTACAGTAATCCAGCTAGGAAATTATCAACATATGGAGTACATGGCCAGACTACTACTACTATTATTACTACTACTACCGGCAATGTTCCCTCTGACATTGAAAATCGCTGCGCGGCAGTTGGAAACGGCAGTTGGCGATTTCCTGTCACGTGCAGGGAACATGACTACCGGTACTATTGTCATATTTTATGGCCTAAAGCTTAAGGCTTGAAGATCAATGACCTTGAGTAGGGCAAGTAGGAAACAAGAAAGAGAATCAACTCAGAGGGCACAGTGCATAAAGTTGGAAGATTTATGGTCCTTAAATCATACTTGACATTTTGTCATTTTTATTTCAAAGTATAAAAAAGCTAGCTACTCATAACATGGAGACAATGCGCTAAACTATGACTACCTTTTTGGAGTTTACACAAAATGTCTTATGCACATTGTTCCTGAATATACATAATTTTTTAATAATACATTAAGACACCTACTTTGTTTTGAACCATCTACCAGTGGCAATATCCCTGATATGGATTCGTCGGTCTGTGTCTTCTCTGTTTTTGATGTACTAGTATGTTTTTGCATTGAAGATGTGCTGCCATAATTTGCATCTGAAGGCTGTTTGTTGTTCTTAGCTTTCCTCCAGAGATCAGCACTGTAAATAGTTCCAGCAACTGGCAGAATGATGAATAAAACACTAATAAACCTAGGGAAAACAGAAGTTCATTACTGCAGAAGTCTTGATGCTTTGAGGTAATGGTTGGGATATCCTTTTTGACATACATTTATATCTGGACACCCAGTACTTACAAGCAGACCCCTGTGAATGCATCAATGGTAGAAAGGTCTTTGGCACATCTGGCCACCGTGTTAAATGAAATTGTTGCGTTGAGAGCAAAGAGGGACGGGAAAGGCAACAGGAAGGAGGTGGACTTGAATTTAAATATATCTGTCAAGAAAGAACAACAGTAATAATGTCAGATCAGGAGAAGAGAGCATGTTGTACTTAAAAATTTTCATTGCTTCTGAAAGGACAGACATAGAAACATTTGCTTTCTTGGGGTACAAAGAGTACTTGTGTCTCGTACAGAGAGTTTTTATTGCATTTCTATTTGAGAAGTGGAAAACTCATGAGTCTTTTTAAAAAACCACTCACTTTTTTTCTCCTGTTTTTAATCACCTGTTTCAGGGAGAGGAAAAAGAGGGATAGCCTGGTGCCCTCCAGTTTTGTCGTGCTTCAGTTTTCACAAACTCCCAACCCAGGGGCATCTAATGAGTATATGTGTGTGTGTGTGTTAAAAAATAAATAAATCAAGATGGCAATTACAACTTCTGCCCGACCCACCCCTTCCTTAGGTGTGTCTGGATGCATGAGAGGGATGGCCTATTTAAAGGTTGAAAGGTTTCCCCTGTCCAGTCATGGCCGACTCAGGGGAGTAATACTCGCCTCTGATTCTCAGCCAAGGGATCCTGCATTGTCTGAGAGACACTTCCATCATCATTGGCCAGCATGAAAATATAGAATGTAGTAAGCTTTCTTGACAAAGCGCTACCTGTTTATCTACTCACATTTTGCATGCTTTCGAACCGCTAGGTTGGCAGGAGCTGAGGCGAATAACGGGAGTGTCAGGCCAAAACCATATTTTATTAGAGACTTTGGCCTGCCACACTTGATGCTTTAGAATGTATGCTTGCTGTGGGAATTTGGGAGGGGCTGTTGCATGAGTGAGATAGACATGTAGCCATAACAAATTCCTTTAGATTCTCAAGGTCATCCTTTGTCCAGCACCTGCCCGGAAGCTGAGGGGAGTAACTGAGACGCCGGCCGAAGAAGACTGGCTAACGTGATGAACTTGTGGGTGTGGGGACAAGGGGCTTGATCTTTCAACTGGGTGGAGAAACCCGTGTAGCTTTAGATTCGGGTTTCTCACAGCCGTGCCAACATGGCTCTGTTAATAAATTGGAACTTTGAGGAATGCATTGCCTCGAACTCTGATTTAATTTTAGATGCTATTTGGAACCCTGACAGGGAGCTCACCCCGTCGTGCAGTGCTCGGGTCTCGAACCTGGGTTGTCAGCTTTCCAACTGACAAGCTCAAGGGTCACTGAGCCATTGCGCCTCCCCAGGTAGCATATACATTTAATAAATAAAAAAAATAAAATAATAAATATTATATATGAGATCTGGGTAAAATAGGGATGGCAATCATATTGATTATTTTTTTTTACTTCCCTTGGACTCCTTTCTATTCCCCTTGGCATAAGACCGTTTTTCAATCCAAGGACTAAATTCAGTTTCAAATTTAAACACACAAGTAATGACCAAACCCACCAAAAATAGCGTACTTGTAGGAGATGACCAGACTGAGCCCAAGGGAGAGGTCAAACGCATCATCAGTGATGAGTCCCTGCACGCCCACAAGAGATCTAAGTCCAAATCACCTTGAATTCCTTTCTTAAGATTTCGCTTGACCGCTAGTAGTTCAGAATCTTGTAGAGAGCTTAAGCTTGCAATAAATCTTTATATTCGTTTGAACTGCCTGAACCTCCCAATTTTCCTGGAGATTGACAGTACTGACTACAGACAGTCCTCAACTTACGACAACAATTGAGCCCTAAATTTCTGTTGTTAAGTGACTACTTAACAACAGAAGTGTTAAGTGAGTTTTGCCCAATTTTATGACATTTCTTGCCACAGTTGTTAAGTGAATCACTGAAATTGTTAAGTTAGTAACTCAGTTGTTAAGTGAATTTGGCATCCCCATTGACTTTGCTTGTCAGAAAGTCGCAAAAGGTGATCACATAGCAATAGCACTTAAACTTATATACCGCTTCATAGTGCTTTACAGCCCTCTCTAAGCGGTTCACAGAGTCAGCCTCTTGACCCCAACAATCTGGGTCCTCATTTTACCGACCTCGGAAGGATGGAAGGCTGAGTCAACCTTGAGCCTGGTGAGATTCGATCTGCCAAACTGCTGGCAGCTGGTGATCAGCAGAAGTAGCCTGCAGTACTGCACTCTAACCACTGTGCCACCGCAGCTCCACATGACCTTGGGACAGAACAATGGTCATAAATAGGAACCAGTTGCCAAGCATCTCAACTTTGTCACATGACCACAGGGATGCTGCCAAGGTTGTAACTGTGAAAAATTGTCATACTGTAAGTCACTTTATTCCGTGCTGTTGTAACTTCGAACATTCACTAAATGAACTGTTGTAAGTCGAGGACTACCTGTATACAAAACTTAAACATGAAGAACTGAAGAAAGGGCAAGACTGGATAATATCAGTACAACAGTATAAAGCATAAGATAAAATAAAAATGGAATGAAACAAAAAGTATAATAAAAAGAAAGAAAATGTCTTCAACTGCACTGTTATTGAAACCACTACAAGTAGAAACTTAGCAACCCTATTGTTGCTAAGAGTGAATAGGTAGAGTGAGGAGGAAACCAACTGCCTGTTCTTCGTAACAGATTGAGTTTTTATTTGGAGTCATTCAAGGTATATCTGCACATAAATAGGCATAGAAAAGGCAGCAGAAAAATGCTGGCAATTTGGTCTCAGGATTATTCTGACCAATAGATAGCATTTTCTCAGTTGTATGTCCATCGACTACTGCTGAGGATAAACAGTGAAACAAGCCAACAAAAAAAGCTTGTACAGCATAGGATGCTGGGCAAACTAGGTTGAATAAATAGTTTGCAATTACAAAAAGTTTCAGTGTTGGAATCCACCTACTGCTACTGATAACCTCACTACAGCTCCCCAGATCCATTTGCCATGTAATGTCAAATACTCTTTGCCGGACTTCAGCTTTAGCTTTCTCTAAACCTAGGAGCAGGAGGGGGTAGATGGAAAGACCACAATAACACCAGTCAGCCGAGATGTTTTCCTGTCCATCTTGATGGAATATCATTGAAGGAAAATTAATGGGGACAGTGAGTGATATGTCTTAGAAGACATACAAACTGAGGCAGACACGTTCGAAAGGCTAACAAGTTTATTCAGCTCAAGGTAAATGCTAACAGTGAAAACGCTGGCCTGTCTGCTCAGTGTGGCACGTTCTGGCTAACAGAGAGCGGCAAAGTCAGTACCTGTTGTGACCCAGCGTAGCAAACCCCCAGAAACGACACACACACACACACTTGTCCAAACTAAAGTAGGTTTTATCACTACTCAAGGCTTAGTGATCATTTAAGTTCAGAGTTTCTCCCAAAGTGCTTGTTACCACTCACATAACACTTTGGCCGGGATTTCAAATACAAAACAAAACAAACAGATTATGAAGTCCTTAATTGCCTCACTTGCTGGAATTGGCCGAGAGCCTGGACTGGAGTTCGTCCAACTGATAGCACTGACAGATTAATCAGAAGCCCGGTAAAGACATCCGTTGTTTCCAGCAAAATTGCCGTTTGTGAGTCATCGTGCTCTGGCATCAATCAGAGGCCCCCCCTCTTCACTGGAGTCACTGAACTCCTGCTGGGGAGGTGCAGAAGGCCCTGATTGAGCATCGTCCTCTGGCCCTGCTTCCTCTTCGGTCTCGGACTCCGGTGCCGGAGCTACAGACTGCTCTTGCCACCCTATGGTCTGTTCTTGTTCTTCCGGATCCATGAGCAGCTGCACGGGACGGGGGCAAGCCACAACAGTACCCTTGACAGCTGCTTATATAGTCGAGCCAGAACGGCTGCGACCAATCAGCTTGCAGCAGCAGCCGGCATCAGCTGTGGACCTGAGTGAAGACTGGACACAGCAGTGAGGTTTGGAAATCAGGAGTTTAAACCAGTAAGAGATTCGGTAAATACAGGCTCTCAGTTCTACTAGAATCATACAATTTTCCATGATTAAAACATTTCAAACATGGTATGGATCTTGGAAGAACCCTTGATAGAATCAAGACTTAACAAGGTCTAAAGACTTTGAATTATTGCAGGTATATATATACCTGTGCATCTATAGTCAAAGCTATGAGTCTGTAGATATTCTCAGTCATCCAGGTCATGGTTGTCCCGAAGGTGCTTTTTCGGGAGGCAACTGGACTTTCTTGTTTTTTTTCTTTTGAAGACGTTTCGCTTCTCATCCAAGAAGCTTCTTCAGCTCTGACAGATTCTTCCATTCCCCACTATCCTGTCAGAGCTGAAGAAGCTTCTTGGATGAGAAGCGAAATGTCTTCAAAAGAAAAAAAAACAAGAAAGTCCAGTTGCCTCCTGAAAAAGCACCTTTGGGACAGTCAAAGCTATGGTTTTCCCAGTAGTAATGCATGGCTGAGAGAGCTGGATCATAAGGCCAACGAATTGATGCTTTCGAATTGTGGGGCTGGAGAAGATTCTTGAAAGTCCCTTGGACTGCAAGCAGATCAAACCAATCAATTCTAAACAAAATCAATCCTCACTGTTCTTTGAAAAGACAGATATTGAAGCTGAAGCTCAAATACTTTGGCCACCTAACGAGAAGAGAGGACACTTTGGAAAAGACCCTGAGGTTGGGAAAGATTGAAGGCAAAACCACTCAGGTGACCCTGAGGACACAGATCAACCTCCAAGTGGCCTCAATGACTTTCTAAAAGAACACAAATGACCAGCTTTCTGTAAGGAGTATAAATCCTTCCATTCCCCACCATCCAGTCAGAGCTGAAGAAGCTTCATGGATGAGAAGCGAAACATCTTCAAAGAAAAACCAAAAAGTCCAGTTGAGAGGATGAGATACTTAGACAGTCATCAATGCAATTAACAGATTAACAGAGTTGGAAGGGACCTTGCAGGTCATCTAGTCCAACCCCCTGCCCAAGCAGGAGACCCTACATCTGCCTCTACCTAGGATCGAACTCACAACCTCCTGATTGTGAGGCAAGAGCTCCACCTCTAGGCCACGGCAGTTGGGTCCATGAACATGAACTTGGACAAACTCCAAGAGACAGTGGAGGACAGGGGAGCCTGGTGTGCTATGGGGTTTCAAACAGTTGGACACAACTTAGTGACTGAACAACAACGACCTCTGTATCATATAGCACTTAAAAAGCTTCATGGCAGCAGGTATGCATCTCTCCCTTTTAAAATGAAAAATACTCAGAATCGCTTTGGCACTCTGGTTAGCTTTGGCAGAAGAGGATCTAATTTATTTCTCCCAAGCTCCAGAGGCTTTGGGAAAAAAAATCACACTAAACTCTTTAAAAGAACTACATTTGCCTTTCGTGTGGCAAATATCCCCAACTATCCTGGCAAGGCCCAGAAAAACAAATTAGTGAAGTAAGGCACAAGCAACATCGAATTTACATTTACATTTAATTAATGAATTAAGCATGGTTAACATGATACCCCACAGTAATGAACATTCCGTGTTTTAACAAATTATTAGGTGATTCAAGATGAACTATAATCAGTTGGTGAAAAGGTAGGGGCTTGGATAAAAGAGGTAATGTCATGTTGGGAGGATGAAAGGATCAAAATGAAAAGCCGTTGATGTAATATTTGATTTTGATTTTTGCAACAAGTTAGCAAGTTTTCCTGGGACATATAATTGATTTAATCTGCAATGTTTAATGTACTGTACTGTGTTTGTATAGGGCACAGCCTTTATTGCACAATGCCAAGCCCCTTGTGAAATGTCTCTTAATTGTAAATAATCTATCGGTTAGTAATAAATGGACAGGGTATATTTTCAGAATGAATGAAATCTGCACTATGAGCAAATAAAGAAATTCATATTTTTCCCAATGACTTACTATTGTTTTTACTGTTCTTTTTCAGCCATGAAAAATACAATTCAAAAATTAGGAAAGGGGGAGAGAGTTAGAGATTGAGTAAACTAACTTAATTTTTTATTTCGTAAATATACCCAGAACTGAAGCTTTGCAAGTTTGCAAGAACAGTTAGTAGTACCGGTAGTAGGTTAGTATAGGTAGTCCTCAACTTACGACCACAATTGAGCCCAAAATTTATGTTGCTAAGTGAGAAATTTGTTAAGTGAGTTTTGCTCTATTTTACGACTTTTCTTGCCACATTTGTTAAGTGAATCACTGCAGTTGTTAAATTAGTAACACGGTTGTTAAGTGAATCTGGCTTCCCCATTGACTTTGCTTGTCAGACATTTGCAAAAAGGTGATCACATGACTTGGGGACACTGCAACTGTCATAAATGTGAGTCAGTTGTCAAGCATCCGAATGTAAATCACATGACCATGGGGATACTGCAACGGTCATAAGTATGAAAAATGATCATACTTTTTTCAGTGCCGTTGTAACTCCGAACGGTCACTAAGTGTTGTAAGTCAAGGACTACCTGTAGTAGGCTACCATGCATGTATGTGTAGAAAATGAGCACAGAATAGTCCTTCAAGAATTATTTTCTCATCTGAAAGATTTATATATACTAAGGACCAAAATAAATATAATCCATTTACCTAATGTGGCTAATGCTGTAATTTCTTCTTCTTGGCAGGAATCAGGAACACAGATTCCATTATAGTAGTCAATTCTGCCCTAGGAGAATAATGGTTTTAACCCCGTTATTGAAGGATCTGGCAAAAACAGGCAAATTAAGTGGATACTCAAAATGCGTTGACTTCAACGGGGCCCAATGAGAAATCCTATGCTTATAGGTCTATCAAAGGAGCCATCAGATTAATGCAAGGGGGTGAGATTTTGGAGACAAAGAATGGCTCTAGTTAGAGCAGGGGGGTCAAACTCAAGGCCTGGGGGCCAGATCTGGCCCACGGGGTACTTAGATCTGACCTGCGAGGCCACCCTGTAAACAGTGAAGGACTGGCCCGCGGTGCTTCTGCCAGTGAAAACGGGCTCCCAAGCTCCAATTTCAGCTGCCACGGCCTCCTGCAATCCTCTGCCAGTGAAAACTGAGCTCAACTGAGGGCTGCGAGCTCATTTTTCACTGGCAGAGGATTGCAGGAGGCCATGGCAGCTGAAAACAGAGCTCGGGAGACTGTTTTCGCTGGTAGAGCGCTGGGGCCACCACAGGCACCCCCGACAGGAGTGACATCAAGCTGGCCATGCCCACCCTGGCCACACCCACCCCGGCCACCTGAGGTCAAATACAACCCTGATGCGGCCCTCAATGAAATCGAGTTTTGTAGAAAACCGGAAGCGTCGCAGCGAGACAGGCTGGAAAATAGCGGAACTCCGACGAGCTTCACGAAATTCAGCCTGACAAACCGCTGTCAGGGGGGGAGGTGTCTTCGAACCGGAACCATCCTGTAGGGACGGTGAAGAAGGAGAGGCATCTCGGAAGACCTAGAGGAGCAGGCAAGCTCCTCGAGTGGTCAGAGACAGCTCTTTGGACCGGCGGCGGGGGCGGCGGCCATTTCTGAATGACAGCTACAAAGCTGGGGCAACCAGACCAAGTTTATGTGCAGGAGCGGTGTTTGGACAAAATGCTGAAACCGGGTGAGAAAGTGACCAACTCACAGGTAAAAGCAACTTTTAATTTGGAATTTTAAAGAATTTCCCAAGCTGAAACAGCGGCTAATTGGCACTTGGGAACTGTAACAAAGGAAAGGGAGGGGGGGAGAAACGGAGACTAAGATTACTTGTATCTTGGATATAATTATAATTTGAGAAATATAAATAACAGAAGGACGAATTTGGCGAGAAAACCTCTTTTTTGGGGGGGTGGATTTAAAGTTATTATTTGATACTTTTGACAATCAGCTGGGAGCATATTTTGGAGTGGAGAGTGCCATCTACTGGAGAGAAGAAAATATTGCAACAACTTGTGGATTGTAGAAGAGAAAGTGCAGCTGCCGGACCTTGACTACAAGAGATAACGTGGAAAGGCTGAGAATTTTTAAGGATTGTTTGTTTTGCCTACATTGCTTGGCTTTGTTTTTTCTATAGTGGCGGAGGATAATAAATTTTGGAATTAGATTGGATTGGAATATTATAATTGGATTCAATAGAAACTGGAAAATAAAAAAAAGAGACTATATGGACCTTAAGTTTTAATTTAGTGTGATATAACCTAAAAAGCTTAAACTGGCAATATGGAGATTTGGATGTATGAAGAATTATTTGTTATGTTAAAAATTGTGCGTGAAACTGTAAAAGGTGATAAAAAATCAGAAATTTTGTTGGAATATACGGAGCATGAAATAGTAGAAGAGCCAGAAATTGTGCTGGAACATACAGAACAAAAACCAGAAGAGGAGGTGGTAGAAGGGAGAAATGAGAAGCAAGGAAATAATATAGAAGAAGAAGGGATTGAAGGCAAAAAACAACAAGATGATTTCACTGGGATTTAGTGGCAAGAATAGAGGGGAATATTATTCAAAAAAGAATAAAGCAAAGGGTAAAACGGGAAAGAATGGGAAGAGTGAAACTGTAAAAGGTGATAAAAAATCAGAAATTTTGTTGGAATATACGGAGCATGAAATAGTAGAAGAGCCAGAAATTGTGCTGGAACATACAGAACAAAAACCAGAAGAGGAGGTGGTAGAAGGGAGAAATGAGAAGCAAGGAAATAATATAGAAGAAGAAGGGATTGAAGGCAAAAAACAACAAGATGATTTCACTGGGATTTAGTGGCAAGAATAGAGGGGAATATTATTCAAAAAAGAATAAAGCAAAGGGTAAAACGGGAAAGAATGGGAAGAGATATTAATAGACTTAAGAAAACTGTATTAATATTATTAATGGTGGATATCTGATTAAGTTAAGGGTTTATGGTATTAGTAGTAATTAAGATATATGAAGTATATCATTCATGGCAAAACAGATTTAGTAGAAAAAGTGGGGTGGGAAATTTGGCATATTTTTAACTGTGGATTGTTAATTAAATTTAAGGGTTTTTGTTGTAAGATTTGAGGATGATGATGTATACTGATTAGAGTAAAGCAGAACAGTAGCTGGAATGTGAAAAGGAAATTTGTTATATTTTTAAAGACAATTCAAATTAAATTAAATTAATTAAAATATGAGAAGAAGCTGAATTATACTGGGACAGAAAATATGAGAAATGTATGCTGTGAATAAGAGAGTTAATTGATGTTATTGTAAGGGATTAGTAATTTGGGCGATTAGTAATACTATGTATGTATTAAGAAGAAAATAAGTTAAGATAAAGAAATATGTAATGAGAATATTGTGGGTTGGAATTGAAACAAAGTGTGATAATGGAATGGATTATGTATATGAAAAGCTATGTAATAGTGAGCTGGACAACACTTTGTGCAGAAAATATGTAATGTTTGTTGGAAAAAACAAAAAAAACTTTTTATAAAAAATAAATTAAAAAAAATGAAATCGAGTTTGACACCCCTGAGTTAGAGCAGCAGACAAGAGACCATACATCGTGTGCACAATTATTACTGGTAGGCAAGTGAGTATTTTGACCATATCATCATTTCTATGCATATTGTCCACCTCCAACCTGTATAAACTTGAATGCTTAGTTGGCATAAGCATATCAGGTGATGTGTATTTGTGTAATGAGGGAGGGTGTGGCCTAAGGAGATCAACACCCTATATTAGTGATGGCGAACCTTTTTTTCCTCGGGTGCTGAAAGCGCGCGCACGTGTGCTATCACGCTCATGCGTGTGCCCACACCCATAATACAATGTCCCACCTGCGCCCCACCCCCTGCGCATGTGCGCACGACTACCCCCGTGCTGCCCCACCGCACGTGCATGCGCGCACAACCCCCCGCTTCCCCTTTTCCCGACTTCTGGTGGGCCCGGTAGGCCCGTTTTTCACCCTCCCCAGGCTCCAGAGGCTTTCTTGGAGCCTGGGGAGGGTGAAAACAGCCTCCCCTGCCCTCCCCCCAGAGCCCGAAAACACCCTCCCAGAGCCTCCGTGTGAGCTGAAAATCAGCTGGCCGGCGCGCACATGTGTGCTGGAGCTGAGCTAGGGCAACGGCTTGCGTTCCGGCAGATATGGCTCCGTGTGCCACCTGTGGCACGCGTGCCATAGGTTCGCCATCACGGCCCTATATCAAGGTGTGCATAATTATTAGACAGCTTCTTTTCCTCAGGCAAAATGGGCTAAATAAGAGATTTAACTGACTCTGAAAAGTCAAAAATTGTAATAAGTCTTTCAGGGGGATGCAGCACTTTTGAAATTTCTAAGATATTGGGGTGGGATCACAGAACCATAAAACGTTTTGTTGCCAATAGT
>QLTV01003108.1:2869834-2889302 GCA_003457575.1 Thermophis baileyi | reverse complement strand
TCTCTGAACAGTGTCTGGGAGGCTGTGGTTGCTGCTGCACAAAAAGATGATAGTCAACAGATCAAGAAACTGACAGACTCCATGAATGGAATGCTTATGACTGTTATTGAAAAGAAAGGTGGCTATACTGGTCACTGATAGTTATTTTGAACTGTCAGAAATGTTTATTTGTAAATTTTGAGTTGTTTGTTTATTATTCTCACTTTAACAGATGAAAATAAATGAGATGGGAAAATTTTCATTTTTCATTTAGTTGCATAATAATTCTGCACACTAATAGTTGCCCAATAATTGTGCACACATAGATATTCTCCTAAGAAAGCCATAACCTCACTTTTACTTTCTTAAATATTCAGGTTTGAGGTTTATTAACATTTCGGTAAGTTTTGAGTTGTTTGTTTATTGTTCTCACTTTAACAGATGAAAATAAATGAGATGGGAAAATTTTCATTTTTCATTTAGTTGCATAATAATTCTGCACACTAATAGTTGCCCAATAATTGTGCACACATAGATATTCTCCTAAGAAAGCCATAACCTCACTTTTACTTTCTTAAATATTCAGGTTTGAGGTTTATTAACATTTCGGATTGACCGAGAGCACAGTAGTTGTTCAATAATAAAATTAATCCTCCAAAATACAGCTTGCCTAATAATTGTGCACACAGTGTATACTATAGGTAGTCCTCAACTTCTGAGCACAATAGCAACTGGAAAATTTGTTGTTAAAGAGGTGCAGTCACTAAGTGAAGCACCACATGCCTGCACCCAGTCTTACAATTTTTTCCCCATAGTTGTTAAGCAAGACTTTACATGACCATGACTTGTGTCCTTCTCTGCTGGCTTCCCCACTGACTTTGCTTGCCAGAAGACATCTGGGAAGGTCACAAATGGTGACCATGTGCCTGTAGGACATAGCAACCATTTTGAATGCATAATGGCTGCCAAGCATCAAAATCATGATCGTATAACCACAGGGATGCTGCAACAGTTATAAGTGCGAGGCCTGTTTGTAAGTTACTTTTTTCAGTGCTGTCGTAAGTTTGAACTGTCACTAAACGAATGTTTATAAATTGAGAACTATCTGCATTGCCTGCTTCCTAGAGCTGAGAGAGTGTGATGGTCCAAGATCACCCAACTGACTTGGTGCCTAAGGCAGGACTAGAACTCATAGTCTCCGTGTTTCTAGCTTGGTGGAGAGTTTGCACTAGCATCATCAATATGGCATAACTTTTATTATACGTTCAGGCCAAACTCACTTGTTGCAATTGAAGTTTGCAATATTGTCCACGGAATTTTCCAGAAGGAGCCTCTGCAGAAATGCATTCAGTGTAAGATCCCAACCTGTCCACATTTCCATTTAGGATGTTGCTGCTGTATTTCCCAACTGAATCATACACTGTGATATCAAAGCAAAGAGGCTGAATTATAGAACATCTACACCCTCAAACTGACTTGAGCAGAAAAGGTTAACTTTTATATTCTAAGTGGTTGCTTCAGAGGTGGGTTCCTCCAGGTTTGGACCGGTTCGCCCAAACTGGTAGCAACCTGCTGGTGATGTCACGGAGCCGGTTCAGTCGGTGCCGGTCCATGGATGCCGCCATCTTTTTTTTGGAATTTTTTTTAAAAAATTTGGGAATTTTTTTTTTTAATTTTTCTTCTGCGCATGCGCAGAAGCCGAGTTTCCGGCACTGTGCATGCGTCGCTATCTTGTTTTTGGCTTTTTTCCCCCCAGAATTTTTTTGGATTTTTCGGCACTGTGCATGCGCGTGCCCACGAGGCGTGGCCACGTGGCGTGGGAGGAAGCGAACCGGCAGCAAGGTAAGTTAGAACCCACCCCTGGGTTGCTTGTTCCTCCAAATAATCTGAGATAGAAGGCCATTACCAAGCACCAATACAGGAATACTTGGGCCCTCTTGTCTATGGAGATTCTCAGTCATCCAGATCATGGTTGCAAAGGTACTTTTTCAAAAAGCAACTGGGGTTTGTTTTTCCTTGAAGACGTTTTGTTTCTTATCCAAGAGGTTTCTTCAGTTCTGAACTGGAGAAGCTTCTTGGATGAGAAGCAAAACATCTTCAAGGAAAAACAAACCCCAGTTGCTCTTTGAAAAAGCACTTTTTGGTTGGGCCCTCTCATAAACATTCAGCAAATACATACAAATTTACAATCAAATGACTAAATCTTTGATTGCACTATCTTTCCAACCTTGAACAGTAAACATGGTTTGAACCTTGGTGCTTCATAAATACATAAGTCTTAATTTTACATCCATATTGTTAAGCCATATCGATGTTTCTAACACCATATTAACAAGCATATAGATTTTGAACTAAAATAGGGCAATAGTAGGACAAACTCACAATCATATGTGTCTCCTTACAATGTAGTAACACTCAAAGCTAAGCTTTCAAAATTCTTCTCTGAGGTGTCCAGTAAACATGAAAAAGAATCTTTAGTTCAATTTGTCTCATCTCAGAATGTTTAATGATGTACTGAATATACATTAAGACCCTTACTCACTGATTTGCTAATATGTAATTTAGTCCAGCTCTAATTATTGCAAATAAATACTTCATTTATTAAAAATACTGTAACATTAGAATAACACAAAATCCATTACAAAACTGATAAAAATTTAGCACTAATAAGGGCAAACCCATCTTCATAGCGTAAGGAAGACCTGAGAGAAATGGCCTCCACATCATGGTAATTCAAAATTAATTTGGGTGTGTGGGAAACCTCAATTATTTGAAGCAACCTTTTTGGTATTTTTCAATCTTTTATCTATAGACAACTTGTCACATTAAAAATGCTAACATCTTTGGCAGGGATGTTTCTCCAAAGATTTGCCAGATATTCCACTGCCGAGAACCTGGAAAAGCTGAGAAGAATATTTCTGTCCTCTGCAGCCCTTAGATTCATCTGCAGAAAGGAAGTTTGTAATATCTCATTGATCGCCTGATGAGAGACTCTAAACTCTAACCTTAAAATTAATTGCAAGACACTGGAACAGTTTTGTTCTGTAGGTAGTAAATATTTCAAGCAGGGGTGGGTTCTGACTTACCTCGCTGCTGATTCGCTTCCTCCTGCGCCATGTGGGCATGCGTGCGTTTCACGCCATGCATGCACACATGCGCAGTGCTGAAAATCCAGCTTCTGCACATGCGCAGAAACGAAAAACAAGATGGTGGCGCCTACAGCGCCAAGAGAGCCGGTTCGGGAGCGTGTCCAGCTGGCCATCGCTGCCGGTTCGGTGAGTGGGGGGAAATTCCCGCTACCGGTTCTAAAGAACCGTTCCGAACCAGCAGGAACCCACCTCTGATTTCAAGCCAACAAATAGTCTAAGTCGAACAATGTAAACTTATTATCACTTCTACTTACTTTTGATTGCATATTGTTTGGGTTTTTCTGCATTCAGGTCAGACAGGAATTCAGTGATGTCTTCCCAACATGCATGAGTTATATTTATTGCAGGAGAAGTTGAAATCAGGAAAGAAAACAGGAAGAGTTTGAGGAGGTAGGTCACCATTTGTCCACTCTTCATGTTTATCTCTAGGTCCTTCTGCCGTTTGGATGTGTGGCAAACGGTACTTAAGGACTGTATTGTAACCACTCGCTTTGGGGGTAGAAAGACAACCTAATCTCCACAAGATAATTAGAAATGCTCAGTGCTCTTTGAATACACAAGCAGCACAATGGAAATTGTACCAGCGTGAAAAACCTATTTCTGCGCCAGGATTGTCTTGCTTTCCATGTTTGGCCCATTTTCTCTTGAACCACCTGCTGCCATTCGTTCCAGAGATCAAGCCGCTTGTTGTTTGCCCTTTTGATGGTGTTTCCATCACAGCTTTGTATACATGTGTTCCCTTTGAAAGTCGGTTTATGGAAAATGTTGTTCTATCAGGATATTCTAGGATAGTTGTGTGCAACCGAGTTCTTTTGCGCTTAAATGTTCTAACGGCCAAATTATGAATGAGACTAAGTGCGGTCAATGCAAGCAGAAGAGATAGTCCGGGGCTGATGGAAGAACACTTTTGCTAGAGCTTCAACAGAAAGAATTAAAGCCTCTCAGACCATCGTTTTAAATTACTTCTTATTGTAGACTGTCCATAAATTCCTAAGTACTTTAAGAAAAACAGATGTACTCACCACTCAGGATTTGAATAGTTGTACTTTTATTTTTATTTCAGTTCTTTATATTATTTAGATGTTTTGTTCCTTCGGAAATCTCTGTTTTCAAGGCTAATGGCAGAATGAACAAAGCAGGATTTCCATTTCGGTTAAGCAGAAGAATGCCAACATTATGAAATAGTCTCAAGGTCAGCTAAGAAAAGGAAAGAAGATAGAACTTCAGAAACTATGAAGCTTTAATGAAAGCTTCTTAGCTCTTTCAGTCTCCTTGCCTTGCAAGTGACCAACCTTGGGGAAAAAGGAAGCAAACATGTTTAAAGCACTTTCCCCCAGCTTTCAGATATCTTGGAACACAATTCTCATTGCTATGTTGTCTGGTCATTTTGGGATTTGTAGTCCCCAAGACTACAGGAGACTAACACCAATTTAAGGATGCTGATATTAAGAGCCAGGAAAAGACATATAGCAGCGGTTCTCAACCTGTGGGTCGCGACCCCTTTGGGGGTCAAATGACCCTTTCACAGGGGTCGCCTAAGCGCGCGCTAGCCCACCATCTTGGTGCCACGCCCCCTTTGTCACCTCATCGCATGTGGGGAGGGGGCGGGGCGGGGTGGGGGTCGCGGCATTAGGAAGGTTGAGAACCACTGACATATAGGGAAGTGGCTCCAGTACTAAATAGAAATTGCAATGGGGGTGTGAGAGAACCAGAAGGAAAAGAAATAAAAGCATCAAAGTGAGGGCAAGTCTCACATTTCTCTCAGGGTTAAAAGCAAATACACAACTGTCTGCAAGGCAGGATCAACTGGAAGTTCCCCTTCAAGCTATTATTAATTTTAAGGTAGATTTACTCTGTGTTTCTTTTTTTTTTGTTATAAAACTCCACTTCCACCCCAGGTAGCTTATGTTAACTCTACAAGCAGGAGCGCAGTGGCTCATGAGGTTAGGACGCTGGGCTAATGATCTGCAGGCTCACATTTGAGACCCGGTTTCTGCCGCAGGATGGGGTGAGCTCCCGTCACACGCTGCAGTTCCTGCCGACCCAGCAGTTCGAAAGCGGGTGACCACGAGTCGATAAATGGGTACCATGTCAAGGTTCCAAGTAATACACCCATAGCAGACAAAACTCCGAGGCAGGTAGACTCCTCAAAGTATTGTTTTATTGGATATATCATATTGGCACAGTTCTGGTGAAAACCGACTCTGAAGGTTCCCGTGGTTTTCACCTAATTAAAAGTAAAAGTTTTTTCCCTTCCCCAAACAATCAGTCACATGGTCCAATCAGGGTGTCGTCCGGTTGCTTGGTAACGTCGCTCCTCCTCACTCTGACCAGGTGTTAGAATGTCCTTGATTCCCAGGGGAAAGTATTTTATTTTGGGGAGCTATCTCTATTCCCCGCTCCCTATCCCTCAGCTCGAGTGTGGCAACACTGAAGCATCAAAATGGCTTCGGTCAGGTCAGCTTCACGGTTGACATACCACTTTGGTGGGTAATTTAAAAGGGATGTGAAAGGAGCCCCCAACTAGGTGTCCCGGGCAACGGTGATATCACCATTTAATTTTTCAACCTGGAAGCACTTCGGTGCTCCCAACACTACAAGCTAAAATAACTGTGGTGTCTTGGTATTACCGGTAAGACAATTCAATTTCCATATTTTTCACAGAAATATGAAAGACTGTGCATACCATTTGTATGGTAAAAGTTAAATGACCGACATCAAGAAGAAAAATGAGCTTTTGAAAAATCAACCTAAAGGACAGTTTTCTGAAATAAAGGTCATATACCAGATGGAGGGACGGGGTGGTTCAGTGGCTAAGACCCTGAGCTTGTTGATCGAAAGGTCGGAAGTTCAGCGGTTCGAATCCCTAGTGCTGCATAATGGAGTGAGTTCCGGTTATTTGTCCCAGCTTCTGACAACCTAGCAGTTCGAAAGCACGTAAAAAATGCAAGTAGAAAAATAGGGACCACCTTTGGTGGGAAGGTAACAGCGTTCCGTGCACCTTTGGCGTTTAGTCATGCCGGCCACATGACCACGGAGACGTCTTTGGACAGCGCTGGCTCTTCAGCTTAGAAACGGAGATGAGCACCGCCCCCTAGAGTCGGGAACGACTAGCACATATGTGCGAGGGGAACCTTTACCTTTTCCAGATGTTTAGCCTGGATTTGGCATAACCTATCAAGTTATTATTGACTGATATCCTCACATCATAAAGATGATTATGGGACCTAGCAACATAGCCTTAAACAAAGACCAAGAACAAATGATCAAGTACAGTTACTAATAACAATTACAGGTAGTCCTCGAATTACAAGTTCATTTAGTGACCGTTCAAAGTTACAACGGCCCTGAAAAAAGTTACTTATGACTATTTTTCACACTTGCGACCTTCGTAGCATCCCCATGATCACGTGATCAAAATTCAGACGCTTGGCAACAGGTTTATATTTATGACAGTTTCAGTGTCCCAGGGTGATATGATCCCCTTTTGCGATTTTCTGACAAGCCGTCAATCTGGGAAGCCAGATTCACTTAACAACCGGGTTACTAACTTATCAACTGCAGTGATTCAATTGTGGCAAGAAAGGTCGTAAAATGGGGCAAAACTCACCTGACAAATGTCTCGCTTAACAACAAAAATTTTGGGCTCAATTGTGGTCGTAAGTCAAGGACTACCTGTATAGCATCATAATTTCAGACCGCTCCACAAACAATGCCAAAAAGGGGTAAGAAATTCTCAGTTCTAGATCTTTTCTTCATATCTGTAATTGGCATGATACAACTTTACTAATGTGTGAAAAAAGCCAGTAGGAGCCTACAGTAGTGTTAAACTGCACTTCCAGCTCCAGCTAAGGACCATTTTGCAACTACATGTTTGTTTTCTAAAATTGCCTAGGTGCTGATACCAAATGCTTTGGCATTTGACCTTGCAACAGGGGTGAAATGCTACCGGTTTGGCCCGGTCCGGGCGTACCGGTAGCGGTGGCCGCCGGTGGTTCAGAGAACCGGTAGCGGCGGCAGCGCGAGGCTCTGCCCACCCACTCAGACGTTGCCATTTTCTTGTTTTTAACCCTCTGCGCATGCGCAAAGCGTTCTACGCATGCGCAGAGGGCGAAAAAGCACATGTGATGGGCGCGCGTGCAGTGCGCGCTTCCGAACCAGTAGGGAAGGTAAGTAGATTTCACCGCAAGCACAAGGCCATGCAATTACACAGAAAATGACAACCGATAAAAAAAAATATTCCTGTAATAAAAAGGTAACTTTATTATTCATTCACACTGTACAAAAAAAAAAAAAAACCATCATTACCGCATGGCGACAACTCATTTGTTATGTTGAAAAGTGCACATCAACAAACATGTGGCTTTGAGAGGTACACAGGGTTTTTTCTCCCCCCTTAAAATGGCAGTGATAAGCTTTTATACATCACTGACAGAAGAGTAACAGGTGTCTGCAAACTTTACTGCAGCTTTGAGAATCCAGAAGCTCTTCAGATCCGCCCAACCCTTGGTGAATACAAATGGAGGGAAATTACAATGAGCATTTAATGGCTATCAGAGAAATCAAGAGCAATTAAAGTCAAAAGCTGGAAGCTCTCTCTACCAAATATCCAGAACAGGGGTCTCCAACCTTGGCAACTTTAAGACTTGTGGACTTCAACTCCCAGAATTCCTCAGCCAGCTTTGCTGGCTGAGGAATTCTGGGAGTTGAAGTCCACAAGTCTTAAAGTTTCCAAGGTTAGAGACCCCTGATCTAGAACTGCTTTCCTCAATCCCCAACCCACACGGAGACTCATAGATTGGGGAAAATTCACCTCAGAGGAAGTTCTCTACTCTTGCGTGTTTAAAGTCCTCAAAACAGTTCATCAATAAATAACAGTTTTTCATAATTCTTTAGGGGCAAAGCAAAAAAAAGAAAAAAAGCCCCACATTTATTTACATCTGAAATGTGTTTTTAATACAATAACTATGGACAAAATGGGTACTGTTCAAGAGTGTCAACACCTTCCCTTCCCTTGATTTTTTTTTTTTTAAAAAGAGAACATTTACTATGCCAAAATCATGCAAGTATCTTTCTCTCTGAGCTATACATATTTACATACATTACATACATTAGATAGAATGTTTGTTTTTGCATTTTTAAAAAGTACAAAATTGGTAAAGGGAATAGAGATGTGGGAAAAGCAAAAAACACAAAACAAAAACAAAACAACTGAACAAAACGACATTTTTTTTTTTTTTTTGAGAACAGGATGTGTAAGGGATAACAAACAGTACCTTTCCTGTCCTTTCCGAAATTCTTCTCCAGCAATAATGGGTGCGACCTCAAATGTTGTTTCCTACCCTCTCCCCTCCCCCCCCCACAAAAACAAAGCACCAGAAGAGGGTGGAGAAGGTTTGGAAAAATTTAAGAATTAAATGGTTCTAAATTAATAAGTTTTTGCCAGAAGAATACGGGTAAATAACTACACAGTGCAGAAGTGATGATCTGCAACCTCAAAACCTTCGCCATCTTTTTTAAAGTCTTCAGTGTCTTTCAACAGCTTTGGTGTAAATGGTAATACTGACATGTACACACCCACACACCCTTAAATACATTTCCCTTCGCAATTCAGAGACAGCTTCCTTCAGAGACAATTCAGTGCCCTCTCTCAGCAAACCCATCTGGATATCTGATCCAGTAGTGAGTTCTAAAACCCTTTACTACTACCAGTTCGCATGCGCAGAAGCGTCCCGGGAGGGTGGGCGGAGCCCCCCGCTGCCGCCACCGGTTCAAAGAACCGGGCCGAACCGGGAGCAACCCACCGCTGATCTGATCTCTGAAAACATCCTAGCCAGACTCACCACCTGTTCTTCTTTTTTTTTTTTAAATGTTTTTGCAGTTATCCAATTTTGGTCACCACAATATAAAAAAAGATGTTGAGATTCTGGAAAGACGTGCAGAGAAGAGCGACAAAGATGATTGGTGGGGCTGAAGGCTAAAACATACGAAGAACAGTTGCAGGAATTGGGTATGTCTAATCTAGTGAAAAGAAGAACTAGTGTTCCAGTATTTGAGGGGCTGCCGCAAAAAAAAGGGGCTCAACCTATTCTCCAAAGCACCAGAAGGAAAGACAAAAAGCAATGGATAGAAACTGAACAAAGAGAGGAGCAAACCTAGAACTAAGGAGAAATTTCCCTAAAGTGAGAACAATAAACCAATGGAACAACTTGCCTTCAGAAGTTGTGGGTGCTCCAACACTGGAGGCTTTTAAGAAGGTACTGGACAAGCATTTGTCTAAAATGGTGTAGGGTCTCCTGCTTGAGCAGGGAGCTGGACTAGAAGACCTCCAAGGTCCCTTCCAACTCTTATTATTCTGTAATCTCTATTGAGTGGACTTGATTCAGAACTGATTTCTCTTCTGATTTAGCCCGATTTCTAAAAGGCCTTAATGTGAAAAATAGGGCTTCAGATCATTGCTTTAGCTACCTTCATCTTATACCTGTAGGTTATTTGTAGTCTCATAACCAACAAAATCACAATCCAGAAGAGTGCCTGAGAGCCAGTTTGATCTAGTGGTTAAGGCACCAGGCTCAGGAGGTTGTGAGCTGTAGTCTCACGTTAGGCATAAAAGCCAGCTGGGTGATTTTCTTAGCCTATGTTGTCAGGTTTGAGTGACAAGCTGGTCAGTCAATTTCTGCCGCAGCCATTGGATGAACACTTGGTTCTAAACTAAAGCAGACCCTGCCCTTGTGGGAAAACACTAGGAAGAAAAAGAATCTAGAAGTGACCTCAATTGGTCTAAACACTGTAGTCCACCACACACTGTACCATATTTAGGAACTGAATTCCTGTGTGGGAACTGTCTAAAAGGCAGGTTATACTTTTTTTTTTTTTTGGAAGGATTAGCTTTGCATTATGCATCCCATGAGATCATCATCATCATTTAACGACCACATAATCCCTTGCGGGGTGGAGTCTGGGCAACTGAATGGAGCTAGCAGAGCGTTTAATGGCCGGATGCCCTTCCTGTCGCCAATGCGGAGCTTAGTTCAGCAGATATATTCTCATTGTGTCCAGAGAGAGAAATATCTGCCTCTACCTAGGATCGAACTCACAGGCTCCTGATTGTGAAGCGGGAATGCATCCCATGAGATCCGGAGCACGAATTGGTAAAGGAGCTGATGTGAATCCGAGGACTCCGGACTCTGAATTCCTGGCTCCGTAGACAAGATTCTGGCTCAATGCTCCCCACCTCAGTGGGATAATAGGAATAACCGCTCTCATCTCTAACAGGAATGCAAGAAATATCGAGATAATATATACAAAGCATTTGGAATAATCTAAAGGACTTTATAACTCCTAATATTATCTAGAATCTTAATCTATATGATGTATATATATATAACTGTACATTGGAATGTCTTTTTAAAAAGAATTTATATCATCTTTCCAAATTCAGAGGCCACCGGATGGCTAGAACTATTTATTTATCATTATTTATATAACAGCTTTTACATTTCAAGTGCTTTGTGGTTCTTATTTCTCTTTCTATGACGCAATAGGATGCCTGCATCACACAATCCTATGACTAACGTTTATTTAATGTATATCCCGAAAAAAATTCATTATTCTAAAATAGCAAACATTTCATCCATCACCTTGGCAATCACACAACTTCTTTCAGACTTTAGCAATTCCTTAAATGTGCATAAATCTCTGCCTTGATCACATATAATGAATGGGAGACTCAGTTGAGATACCCAAAGGTCTTGGATGACCTCCTTTGTAATTAGTGCCAAGCTGAAAATTTCTACCGCATTTCCCCCCATTTAATGTTCTCATTAAATTTGATGAAAAACAAACAAGGATTCTTATCGTCATCCTGGTCAAAATAGTTGGGTGAGCTTCCCTGCCATCCTTCTGCAACTGTTCTTATAAGTGTCTTAAGCTGTCTTACTTCCTACACTTGTCGCAATAAAAGCCAAGGGAAGACATCTGGAGGACATTCCTCCAACGGGAGGTCAGAAGACTGGAGAAGAGATATCATGGCAACTTCTGCCACTTTGCAATATTAATGCAAGCTCAAAAACACCACCAAAAGAAACGATAAATCAGCCTAAGAATAAAGCAGAAATACTGCTCTGGGGGAATAACACTTTCAGGAAACTGGAAGACATTTTCAGCCAGGGTTAGTTTTATCCAAAAAGTTAACCTGGAAACAGCTACACGGAATTACTCTAAAGTCAAAGCATGGTAGCAATAACCTGAATGCCTCTAAGGGATCAGAAGCAAGGCAGGAGGTCATGTGAGGTTCAAACACTCTGAATAGGCTGGAATTATCTAAACACATTCATGTGCAGTCTGGTTCCGAATGGGCCGCGGCCCGGGGACCTCTGCCTTACAGGATAAATTTGCCAAATATTTGCCATGAAGAGCAGGCCACATGACTCCGATTTTATAAGCCGAATTCTAGGAAATCTAAAAATCATGCTCAGGCCCATGGTCCTCTGATCTTAACATTCAGCACTTCTTATGAAAGAAACCTGCTTAAAATTACAAGAAATTTTATCTTGTTTAGTGATCTTGCAGCTGTGATGAGTATTTGTTAACTCAAAGAACGGTGTGCGTGCTAATCATTAAATTCTTCCTGTTTCCCACCTATGGCCAACTGGACTTGTCCTTCAGAGGGTCTGAAGGCCGTTGAGGGCCAATGGCAGCTACCACCCTTGCAGTAAAGATTTTTTCAACATTATGGTGTCCAATTATGAATGTGTATTTTAATAAGCAATTAAATTACATCTTTATGAGACGGTCCAAAAACCAGTAGCACTGCATGCAGATGATCCCCAATTCAAATCTCTATGCAAGATCCAATCTGGGTTGATCACCGAAGTTTTCAGACTTCTGCTGGAGCCCATCCTCAGGGAACTTCTCTCTTCCGGAATGTGTGCTTTGGGCTATTCTAGGCATTATATTTATGTGGTGCCTTCCTATTGGTTGATTGGTGTGTTTGATGGCCGGCGATTGGCTGTTGTTTCCTTGTGTTCAAATCTCTATGATTCAATTCATATCTATGATTAAAAGAATGCTTGACATCCTATAAAAACTGCTGCTCAAGACTGACTTGGCACACGACCTTCTTTTATCCCTCAACTGTAACTTGATTTGATAAAATAATTACGCTTATTCTGCATCTTACATACCGTAACAAAGACAAACTTAAAATACTGAAAAGCATCTTCAAGTGGCCTTTAAAAGGTCCTGCAACATTCAATGAGGTCTCTCAAAGCTCAGTAGAGGACTGTGAAGACAGACAATGATTAAAATAACACATAGCAAAGTCCTCCAAGACAAAAAACCCATTGCTTTGATTCAACTCCTTTTCATTCCAAAGTAGATTAACCCTCGTGGGCTGAATACTGTACTCAGAATTTTCTCTATAGAGAAATACTCAAGTTGAATAGATTTTTCCCAAAACACCTGAAATATTTTAGCAAGAGATCATATTAAATGATCCTTAATCCTCCTAGTCATAAGAATCGGGCTACTCATTTGCAGGTCCAACTACAACTGCTCCTTGAGTTGCAACAAAAAACCTATTTGCTTTTTAAAAACCCTTCTCTTCCAATACTGGTCAGACACACAATTCTTCTGACTTTTCATTCAGAAATGTGTGAGCTGCTTTTCTGTTGTGGTCCGCCAGTGGCCTGCGGAGCTGGCAGCAGAGTCGGACAGCGAGGAGGCTGGGGAGGGCCAGTCCTGGAGTCTGGAGAAGGCTCTGTGTCGGAGGCAGAGATGGGGCCCAGGCCATCTGGGAGGTCTGTGCTAACTCCGGAGCCTCCAGAGGCTGACGTCAGCGAGGCAGAGGAACAGGGGGAGCCTGTTCCCAATGCGCGCATGCGCAGAGCTGCCAGAAGGCAAGAACAGTTAAGGAAGAAAAGGACTACTCGGGAGTAAGGCTTGGAGATGATTGGCCCCTCCCATCGGACATAAAAATGGAGCAAACGGATGTGAGTGTTGCAGGAAGCAACTTGGTTCAATTCTGGTCGGTGTAACTCAGCAGCTCCGTTCTGACTCCGTGCTCCGTTTGGCCTTGCAAAGCTACTTGCCAATTAGGTCTTTGGCAGCGTGTCAAGAGAGATAACGGTGGGTGCTTATCAGCCTTCTTCCGAAAGACTGTGGCAGACTTCTGTCGGACTAATTAAAACTGTTTGGGACTTATTACGGCTGTGAATGAAAATAATTCACAGCCGTTGAAATAAAAAGAGGTTTTTTGGGACGTTTGTGGTTTATGCTTTATCAGGAAGCCTAGGTCAGAACATTTTCAGCACAATGTTGGCAATATCAAACATTTCTGGTTAAATGGAATCCAAGGATATATATACCCCATGGCTGTCTTTTCCTGGGTTTACATGACCTAGTTTTCTGGAGGGGTAATGCTGGTCGGGAAGGAGCTATTTCATTAGGGTTCTTCTTCCCAGAGAGTACGAGAGCGAAACACAGGGGAATTTTCCCAGAGCTGCTCAGGCAATCTCAGAAAAGGATCACATCTGAAGCAGCTTAATAAATCTAAAGTATTGCTCCAACTTTTAAGAATTCTGCTTCGAAACAATCCACTGGTTAGAAAAGACTTAAGCAAGAAAGACAAACAAAACAGGGGAAAAAAATCCCACTAAATACAAATACAAACATGTAACAAAGACTATGAAATTCCTTTGTTTAAATATATACAAATTCTTTTAGACTCAAATACTGCTTTTTTTTTTTTAATGCTGTCTTTCAGGGGAGTGAATGATGAATGACTACTTATAAATCTCGATAGTGATATGAGGTGAGGAAGATAAATTCAAATATAGAATAGAGTGGAATCTATTGCCTGGGGGGAGAATTGTTAAATTTACGGTTATGGTAAATCTTTTATATCTCCCAAAGAAAAAGTCAACTCCATTCTGAAGTAGAAAGGTTGATTTCTTTTCTTTCCCCCACCCCCTGCTTTTGGAAGATGCTTATGGGATGAAAGAAAGGAGCAGGTCATTTTTCAGCTGAACTCATTCGTTTGGATTTAATAAAAGCCATCCCGTGTGTCCTCATGTGGGTGTTTAAGGCAGCTTCCGTTTCAAAGGTCTTTGCGCACACTTTGCATTTCCTGTCAGAGGTGGATCGATCCGTGGATTCCTCCTCATGGCTGGGCTTGTTCTCCTGCTGACTGTCTTCTCCAGAGCCATTCTGTTTCGAAACAGGCTGAGGTTCCTTCAGCTTATGGACAATGAAGAGATGCCTAGACAAAGAGACATGGGACGTATAACAAAGACCGCATTCCCTGCACTGATAGGAGGAGCCATCAGTTTTGTGCTGGGGAATATGTTCGTGGAACTGAAGCAGGTTCTCGGTTGTGAAGCCACAGACGGCGCATTTGTGAACTTTAAAAACATTGATTTTCAACTTCTTCAGCGGCTGGGTGATGGCCCCTCGAGGGGGCCTGAATTCCAACACGGGCTCCTCTAATTTACGCTTTGGACTGGGAACCTGAAGAAGTTGAGAACAACATTAAACATGTCCATTAAAGAAATAAAGTACAACACGGCCAGTCACTTTCATACAGAGTTCTTGTCAGTGAAATGAAATTTGAGACAGAAGTTCAATCCGCAGTATAATGCATAGAATGTGCTTTCCTGGGGTGTGGTGCACCCTGGATAGCAAGGTAGTGTGAACCAAACGACTAGCAACAACTGGCAGCCAGACAACATTGAAGAATTGGCAGTTAACAACAGTTGGTAGCCAGACATCTTTGTAGAACTCCTGGCTCTCTATATACATGGCAACGGAAACGGGCCTTTTCAGGCCCAAAGGACAAAATATCCATCACATTGTGTCCGAATGTAAGTCCATGTATTTGCCATACACTTTCTGGAGATCATCCTTCACAGCTATTTCTGTTTGGCAAGCTGCATGTTGGTAGGTTTCCCTTCTTTTGCTGAGCTGTTGTGGAGAATTTGGCCTAAAAAAGGGTAAATAGATAAATAAATAAATAAATAAATAAATAAATAAATAAATAAATAAATGTGCTTTCCTATGTTATGGGTGACTTTAAGAAGGAAGTCATAGTGGATTAAGAGGATAGGAATTTCACCAATTATTAGACACAATAATGGCTATTTCTATCTTTACAACATATGGTTGTATCCTTTACCAGGGTAATAAACACATGATAACAGACAAACAGCAGGGTGAGGCCAGAACCTCTGGGCCCCACTTATAAATACCTACAATAGGGAGGGGCAACGTTTTTCTCAGTCCATGAGTCTGCTAGATCAGGACAAAAACAAATAGAAGGGGCCAGGAACATTTGATTTAATTTTAATTAGATTCAGTTCATATGATCATTCCCTATGGACTTAATTTTTTTTTTGCTGTTTGTTCCCGAAGATGAAAATTCAGTGGAAACGTTTTGAAGGAATTCTTTGGGCTGTACCAAAAGCTTTGAGGTCAAGGTATACGCTTCAGGTCGTAGAGAGATGGAAACTACATGGACTTCGATGGACCTACAGGACAACCTTTTTAAACCACAGGTGCCTGTAGACTTGAGAGACATCTGTTCCTAGCAAAGCTAGTTCTCAAGGCACAGCTTGCCTCTGGCCCGTTTCCAGAAAAATGGAAAAGAGGCACAAAAGATGGCAAATGTTCCATCATGCAGATATTTAACAGCTATAGCTAATATATACTGAATAGGAAACCCTTCCCACCTGCAGACTATACGATTTCAACCTGCTTTTTAGCCTTCTGAATAATCTGAAAAAGCCATGAAGTCCCAAGGGCCAGTTCTGTGCCTGATATATTGTGCTTGGAGGGGAACCGTGGACCTTTTTAATCCATGGGGCTCAGTTCCAAGGTCAAATCATACATAATGAAGCAACAAATAACAACTAAAGTCGATAGCTCCACACCTTCCTCACCTTGTCTTGGCCCGCGGCGGCAGCATTTGCCGGATGCAGAGGCGCAGGGGAGAGGCACGCGGACTGGCCTGATGGATGCGCCGGGCAACCACCTGCCCTGTCCCAGCCACATGGAATGGAGCAGGCACGTCCGGTGGTGTGCATCACGCACCTCCCCCCCCACGTCTGCCTGCTGCCAGTGCCCCCGCATCTGCTTCTTGGAGGGCCAGCTGTGGAGCCTCTGCTGCCGGACACCTCCCCCCCCCGCACACACATACCTGAAAGGCAGGTAAATGCAGCTGTCCGGGAAACGGTAAGGGGCCGGCCGGCGTTGCTTCGGCCCAACCCATCCCATCAGGCGCGCGCGTGCAGGAGGTAGCTGGTGGACATGCGCACAGGCCTGGCCCATGCCACCCCAGCAGGCATGCCTGCGCACAGGAGGCGGTGGGCACACACACGCGCAGAGGCCCAGCCCACCCTATCCTGGCATGCGCTTGTGTGCCTGCCTCCTCCTGTGTGCCTGCCGGGATCGCGTGGGCCGGGCCTGTGCGCACATGCGCCCGCCGCCTCCTGTGCACATGCATGCCTGCCGGGATGGCATGGCCTGGGGTGAAGCGACGCGGGCTGGCCCCTTACCATTTCCAGGAGAGCCGTGCGGGCCGGATGCAACCACATCGCGGGTCGGATCCGGCCCGCGGGCCTTGAGTTTGACACCCCTGTTCTAGAGCCTTTGGTTATCCTTTACCTTCCATAAAGGATTCCTCCCACAGAGTTTGTCTTTAGGATTCATGTACAAAAGGGGTGCACTGCTATGACCAATGTTTTGATTACTGACCTCCCGTGGATGCTGCTAGAAAGGGGGGGGGGAAAGATATATGCTTCTACAGAAATATGACCCACATCAATGAGAAACTCATGATAGCTCACCTTCGTATCTTCCTTGATTGAACTTTCTCCCATGTTCGTTGATTCTGCCATTTCTTTCACGTCGGGTTCCTTAATGCCGTGCATCAGCTGAATATGTTTTTCTAGCATTAATCGCTTAGTAAAAGTTCTTCTGGAATCCGGGCAGTGCCTGAAGAAAACGTAAAGCAGGCTATGAACGGATAACTTCAAATGTGTTATTCCAAATGACATCCAAAGATGAACAGGCAAGCAATACCTAGCCAAGATGCGTGAAAGATGAAAGTTCTCCTTCTCCATAACTTTGAAGTAAGCCTGGTAGATAAAGATCTGATAGACTCACTGGGGGTCGCATCATACAAATGACAGCCACAATGATTATTCAAAGACTTTGCAAATCTGAAGGTCTGTGGGAAATCTTTTAACTGTTGCCTGGCCTGTTACTATGTGGTACTGCTGAATATTTGTCTGCTTAACGTAAACGAAAACTTTCAAAAGCAGAACTTACGAGCAGGTGTAAACTTTCCTGATGCCTTTGTGCTTGATACGATTGTGACGGCAAAGGCTGTGCGATGAACTGAATGATTTGTCACACTGTCGACAAGGATGTTTCTTCATTTGCTTTAACGAAAGGAAATAAAACTTTGAAGAAGGAGCAGATACTAGTTTAAACGTCAACAGAGGGATTCAGACGGCAGCTTTAAGGGGAGCATTCTGAACACCAGGGACTCTTGGAACCAATTTAGCAGCGCTAGGCTGACACAGTTGCAAAGCAATCAGTTTGTGTGCAGATTTAAGTTCTGCAAACTTAACACAAAACTTCTGAAAGAAGTGGGAGTGAAATTAGTCAGGTCTGTGTCCAATCCCACCATGTCCACTAGAGGGAGACGCACACAGATAATTTTTGAAAATCTTAAGAATAACTTCTCCCTTACCTATAATAACCTACAGATAGTCCTCGATTTACCAGTGACCAGTTGAACTTACGATGGACCTCCCCAGGGCTAGTTAAGACCCAAATTCCAAATTCTGATGGCCATCTCCAAGGTCACATGTTAGCATTTTGAGCACTCAGCAACTGGCTCACATTTATAGTTGTTTGTAGTGTCCTGCAGTCACATGATTACAATTTAGGATGCCTTTGATAGAAACCGGTATTTACTTCTGGTTTCTGGCAAAAAAAAAAAAAATGTCCATTGTAGACAATGGATTCACCTAACAACTGCTGCATTTGCTTAACAACTGCATCTTTTGTTTAATGACACTGCCCAATTTCCAGCTGCTTCCCCAGGCCCACCGAAGTCAGGGAGAGGTAACATTAATATAGACCAGATGTCAAAAAGCAGAGGAATGAACACATAAACACAAATCCCAGTTGTTAAATACAGGCCAAAACCAGTCCTTTTCCCATTCTTTGCAGTCAGATCTTCTGCCAGAGTGGTTTGTCCCAGATTCCTGTAACCAATTCTCTTAGGCTTATAGGCACAGTGCTTTCAATTCAAAGGCAAAAGGACACTTCTGAACACATGCAATGCTTTTCTCTGAAACTCCCTGAAACAGCTGCATCCTTTTCCAGGTCCCACCTCCCCCAGCTGCAGGGGTGAAAAAGGAAACTGGGAACCAGAAAACGTGCTGTCAGACTTCTGCTCTATGGCTTATTTCGACACTTCTTTATTCTACAGTCTTCCTGTAGAGTCAGTTTCTGGATCTGTGTGGCCAAAATGGTATATGAGACATCTGCCAAGTCCTAATATACAGTAAGTGATCAAGTAAGCCATGGAAAGTCTGGAGGTTAAGTAATTTAATGTTGAGTCTTGATTGGGGGACCCAGACAGTAGTGCAATCCTGTGGAAACATGTATAACTTAAGCAGGCACGGAAAGATGCTATCTGGGTATCTGTGGGAAGTTCAAAGCATCTTTCTACAATCAATTCTGAAACCCTACACATATAGACCTCCTTCTCCGGGATAAATATACACGAGCCCAAGGCAAATAAGGGATGAGGGTTTGCCTAATTAACTAAGGGGACTGGGAACTTAACCCGACTTAACCCGGACAAGACTGAGTGGCTGTGGGTACTGCCTCCTAAAGACTGTATCGACTGTCCATCCTTGGTTCTGGGGGGAGAGAAATTGTCCCCCTCAGAACGGGCCCACAATTTGGGTGTCCTCCTAGATCCACAGCTAAGATTAGAGCAACATCTAACAGCTGTGGCTAGGGGGACCTTTGCACAGGTTCGCCTGGTGCACCAATTGCGACCCTACTTGGATCAAGCGGCTCTCCTCACAGTCACCCATGCCCATATCACCTCACGGTTGGATTATTGCAACTCACTCTACATGGGGCTACCCCTGAATAGTGTTCGGAGACTACAGTTGGTCCAGAATGCAGCCACGTGAGTGGTTGTGGGTGCACCTAGATACACTCACATTACACCAATCCTCTGTGAGCTGCACTGGCTCCCTATTGGTCTCCGGGCTCAATTCAATGTGTTGGTCATTACCTTTAAAGGCCTACAGTAC
>QLTV01003108.1:2840770-2867637 GCA_003457575.1 Thermophis baileyi | reverse complement strand
ACAAATTTAAGTCTTCAAAGAAAATCCAGAAAGGCCAGTTTCCTCAGAAAAAAACCACCTTTGTGTCTTCAAAGAAAAACCGGAAAGTCCAGTTGCCTCTTGAATAAACACCTTTGGGTCTTCAAAGAAAAACCAGAAAGTCCAGTTGCCTCTTGAATAAACACCTTTGGGTCTTCAAAGAAAAACCAGAAAGTCCAGTTGCCTCTTGAATAAACACCTTTGGGTCTTCAAAGAAAAACCAGAAAGTCCAGTTGCCTCTTGAAAAAACACCTTTGGGTCTTCAAAGAAAAACCAGAAAGTCCAGTTGCCTCTTGAAAAAACACCTTTGGGTCTTCAAAGAAAAGCCAGAAAGTCCAGTTGCCTCTTGAAAAAACACCTTTGGGTCTTCAAAGAAAAACCGGAAAGTCCAGTTGCCTCTTGAAAAAGCACCTTTGGGACACAAAGCCTAACACACCATATCTTAATCTACAGCCAGAGTGGTACAGTAGTTAAGGTGCTGGAGTATAATGTGGAGACGGAGATGCTGGTTCATACCACCCTCAATCGCAGAAACTCAATGGAGGACTTAAGGCCAATTCCCTCAGCCTGCTCAGCCTACCTCCAGGACTGTTTTTTTTTTGAGAAATGGAGGAATACTATGGAGGAATGTTGCTTGAGCTTGTGGAGGAAGATGGATTTGCTTGCTAGCAAATCAACAAAAACATGCATCTTCAGCCACCTGCCTTCCGATGTGCAACCCTTTCCACTCACAGCTTTGGAAAGAAACTAAACCAGCATTTTATTGTACCAGCTTGCTTCAACCAATTATTCTAGGAAGTACAGCAATTCTGATAATAACCTGGCCTGATCAGCAAAGGTGTACTAGCTGAGGATGATGAGTCCAACATACGTGGAGTTTGAGGAAGGTTGCACTGCAGCCTCTCTTACCTAACGGCTCAGGTCTGTAGGAAGCTGTTTTGTTACTGCTAACTTCTTGGAGCCAATTTCATTTTCACAAGATTTCCCACGGGTTCATCTGCTGCTTTCTTCCTCCCATACCTCCTCAACTTTCTCAGACAGCAAAACTGGCATTATTTTTATTAGGTTTACTCCTGCCTAGGGGCTTGCACTGAGTATCAGACACAAAAAATTATGAGTCAGCTCCCCCACACCCTCATTCCCTCATTTTGCTCAGGGAAAGGGAAAAATAATTTGCTACTCCCATTCAGCATTTGAATCATACATCTTCCAAATGTATTTGCGCTATACCTGGCCTTTCTACCACTTCCCATGACCTTCTTCCAGCACTCAGCAAATATTCTCTAAACCAGTGATGGCTAACCTTTTACTCGTCGTGTGCCGAAAGTGCGTGCGTGCCGGCACCCAAAATACAATGTGTGCCCCCCCTGCGCATGCGCGCACGACCCTCCATGCATGCAACCCCCCCGCTTCCCCTTGCATGCACGGGCGACCCCCCGCCCCCGTTTTGGGCCTAGCAGGCCTCCCTGCAGCCTCCTGGGACCAAGAACGGGCCGCGGGGGCCCCCACACACCCCTGCGCTCCCCCTGCCCCCCTGCACATGACCCCTCATGTATGACCCCCCCACGCATGCATGCACATCTCCCGCATGCGCCCCCCACGCATCCCAAAAATCAGCTGGCCGGCGGGAGGTGCATGCGCATGTGCGGTGGAGCTGAGCTGGGCGATGGCTCGCGTGCCCGCAGAGAGGGCTCTGCGTGCCAGCTGTGGCACACGTGCCATAGGTTCACCATCACGGCCCTAATCCTTGCACATGCTTAGCTTAGCTTTGACAATGGAGATGTGCAACTGGATTTCCATAGATGGAAAGGATGGAAAGGAATCTTGTTAATTCTTTCTATTGTCAGCTGGAAACTACTCAGTCTGGGTTCAAGACCTTAGCACAATAGAGGCCAGCATGGCTATACACCAAAGGCTAGGTGGGCAGGAGTTGGGGCAAGGAATGGGAGCTCCCGTTCCTTGCCCCAACTCCTGCCCACTTAGCCTTTGGCATATAGCCATGCTGGCCTCATGACCCCGGAAAATGTCTTCAATGTTGGCTCCCTCGGCCCAAAAACAGAGATGACCTCTGCATCCTAGAGTCAAACACAACTGGACAGGGAAACCTTTAAGTTTTACAAGTAGTCCTCGACTTACAACAGTTCATTTAAGTGACCGTTCAAAGTTACAGCGCCACTGAAAAAAGTGATTTATGACCGTTTTTCACAGTGACGACCTTTGCAGCATCCCCATGGTCACGTGATAAAAATTCAGATGCTTGGCAACTGTTCATATTTATGACAGTTTCAGTGTCCCCGGGGTGCTGGGATCCCTTTTGGTGACCTTCTGACAAGCAAAGTCAATGGGGAAGCCAGATTCACTTAACAACCGGGTTTCTAACTAATCAACTGCAGTGATTCACTTAACAACTGTGGGAAGGAAGGATGTGAAACGGGGCAAAACTCACGTAACAAATGTCTCACTTAACAACGGAAATGTTGGGCTCAATTGTGGTCGTAAGTTGAGGACTACCTGTATTGTATTCTGGAAGCTCCCACCCCCAACAGTCTAATGGACAGACAACTGAGAAAATGTTATGCAGGCAAAAAGGTGTGTTTTTAATCTTACAGATAGGGACGTGGGCCAATTCTATAAAACCCTGAACATGGATCATGCTTCAGGGGCAGACTATACGTTAGAACCAGGGGTGAAATCCAGCAGGCTCTGGAGAACCGGTAGCGGAAATTTTGAGTAGTTCGGAGAACCGGCAAATACCACCTCTGGCTGGCCCCAGAGTGGGGAGGGAATGGGGATTTTACAGTATTCTTCCCCTGCCACGCCCACCAAGCCACACCACGCCCACCAAGCCACGCCCACAGAACCAGTAATAAAAAAAATTGGATTTCACCACTGATTAGAACTGATCAACTGTTATATGAAGCTGTTTTACTGAGCAAAGAGAACAGACCTGTATTCTCAATGACTAATATTTGATGTCAACAAGTACAGCAGGTTTACTTCATTAATAAAAAAGTAGCTAGTTTTAATCACTGAGTGCCCTGTGGGTGTTGTTTTAACTACAACCCTTCTTTTTCTTTGTCATTTTTAATGTTTAAAATAATTTGTAAAGTGCTTAGAGCCATGTGGCATATACATTTTAATAATAATGCAAAATATATAAGCCTTTCCTCACAGATCCAGATGGCCCTAACTTTTCTGTAAGGCTGTGAAGACCCAGTTTTCCTTCAGGTGTTAGGGCCAGGATATTATTGAACCCCATATGTGCATTTGGTGTGGTGAATTCTTGAGATGCCGTGATTATTTCATTAATGATAATTTTTAATTGTATCTTGTTTTGTTTATGCTGGTTGGTTCTGTCTGTCTGTCTGTCTGTCTGTCTGTCTGTCTGTCTGTCTATCTATCGGTATCTATCGGTATCTATCTATCGGTATCTATCTATCGGTATCTATCTATCTATCTATCTATCTATCTATCTATCTATCTATCTATCTATCTATCTATCTATCTATCTATCTATCTATCTATCTATCTATCTATCATCTATGTATCTATCCATCCATCCATCCATCCATCCATGCATGTACCTACCTACCAGGGGTGGTATTCACTTACATTCCCTACTGGTTCGCAAATGTGAGCGCACGCATGCGCTTCGCTCACATGTGCCCCTTCCGTGCATGTGCACAACCATCTGTGCATGCACTTTGCTTGCATGCGTGCAGTTCAAAACATGCAGAAATAGAACGGCATAGCGCCGGGGCGGGCCCACGCCCACCCGCAGGTCGCCACTACCGGTTCGCGCAAACCGGCAGAATACCACCTCTGCTACCTACCTACCTAGTTATCATATATCTGCTTTTGTGATGTTTGCCAGCCCACTATTTGTTTAAGATGGGTGGCCATAGGAATAAAAATATAATATAATAGTATATAATTGTTTTTTCCCCATAAGTGCAGGATCACAAAATCATGCAACCAGCTTCCATGCCTAAGGTGGGACTAGAATAGCATCCTGGTTTTTAGCCTGGTATCTTAGCCACTAGACCAAATGGGCTTTCTGCAACAAATATTAATTCATTCGTTCATTCATTCATATTTCTTAACCTCCCATCTCCTTGGATAAATAAATAAATAAATAAATGCATCCCTACAAAATCCCACTTAGTATGCTGGAGAGATATTCTGTCATTTAATACAATTTAATATAATTTAATGTAATGGAACTTGCAGCCTCAGATTCTTAAAAATTTTGAAAGGCTGGTTAACTGCAGACTTATTTCTGAAGCTATTTTATTACTTGTGTGTTGCACTAATAAGGAATGCAAGAGAAAAATGCACAGGCAAACTTGTTTTTAACGAACAATTAATTTCATTTACTGAATGGTAGATTTTCACACTTTCTTCAATACTGCCAAAAGAGTCGTCTTCTAAGGCAGGGGTCTCCAACCTTGGCAACTTTAAGCCTGGCGGACTTCAACTCCCAGAATTCCCCAGCCAGCTGGGAGTTGAAGTCCTCCAGGCTTAAAGTTGCCAAGGTTGGAGACCCCTGTTCTAGGTGTAATCAGTACATTTCACAGATAATTCGATTCAGAAAGAGAGAGCTACTAAGAATAAAATATAATTCACTAACCCTAATTCAGCACCAACTTAAAAAGCAGCTTGACTCTAATGTTCATACTGGTTGTGTTCATGCAGCACAAACACCCTCTAGCCACCCACTCACCAGTCATCAGACTCATCGTGTTGCGTGTTGGCATCAAACAGCACAACATGTGTGGATCTATCACGCAGCATTTTTTTCTTTTAGTTCTTAGAACTGCTACAAAGGAAGTTGTACTTGCCTTTTCACTTCCTGTCTTTTCATGTTTTTCCCCACCAAAAAGATTTTAAAATCCAATGATATGATTGTGGTCAGCACTGCTCAGACATATTCAGGAGGGTCCCTCCCCTCCCCCCGCTCCTATCTGGCTAAAGGGAGAGGGTGAAACATAAGAGACAAATGGGAGTTCCCCCAAAAAATTCATTCATTTCCCCCCCAAAATTCATTCTCTTGTAATCTCAAGGAATGAAAAGAGCCAAATAATGTTCAGATAAGTCACTTCCTTCATATGGAGAGATTTAGTTGATTGGAAGGAATTCGTTTAGTCAAAACAAGGTCAAAGATTTTGGGTTAAATCTAATCCTTTCTGGATTAGGTAAACAGTTTATCTGTGCAGACTGGAGATTTTTCATGACACCTGTATCTTGCCCCATGACTCTGTTAAGCATGTCATGAAATACAGGTAGTCCTCCATTTACAATCACAATTCAGCCCCACATTTCTGTTGCTAAGTGAGACTAAGTGAGTTTGTCCCCTTTTACAATCTTTCTTGCCACTGTTGTTAAGTGAATCATTGTAGTTAAGTTAGTAACAGGTAGTCCTCGATTTACAACAGTTTGTTTAGTGACCGTTCAAAGTTACAACAGAAAAAGTGACTTATGACTGTTTTTTATACTTATGACCATTGCAGCATCCCTATGGTCACATGATCCAAATTTGGATGCTTGGCAACTGATTCACATTTAAGACGCCTGCAGTGTCCCGGGGTCACGTGATCCCCTTTTGCGACCTTCTGATAAGCAGTCAATGGGGAAGCCAGTTTCACTTAACAACCGTGTTACTAACTCAACAACCTCAGTGATTCACTTAACGACTGTGACAAGAAAAATAGTAAAACTCACTTAAACAAATGTTTTACTTAACAACATAAGTTTTGGCTTCCCCATTGACTTGGGTTGTCAGAATGTCACAAAAGGTGATCACATGACCCCGGGACACTGCAGCCATCATAAATACATGGCAGTTGCCAAGTGTCCAAATTTTGATCACCTGACCATGGGGATGCTGCAACGGTCATAAAAGTGTGAAAAATGGTCATTAAGCCATTTTTTTCAGTGCCGTTGTAACTTCAAACTGTCACTAAACGATCTGTTGTAAGTCGAGACTACTTGTAGAGCTCACAAATAGAAGGATGTAAGAGCAACAACTTATTAGCACTGATGATGTTACCTAGTTTGGGTATTCAAAAGTCTGCAAGAAAACAAGCAAGCTCAGAGAGTACCCAGGACCCCTCAACAACTTACTTTTCCGTGCTCCTTTCTCATGTGGGATATATAAACGTCTCTTTGAGTAAACAGCCGATCACATTCCCAGCATGTCCAGCCAGGTTTAGACCCTTTTTTGGGCTCTGCCTTCTTCACAGAAGTGGGGGAATTCTTCTCTGCTTTTTCCGTCCCATTGATGGATTTCGAGTCCTCTTTATTGTGGCTGACCGAGTTCTGGATGGAAGGCTTTGTACTCAACGGCAAATTGATGCCGAGGTTCGGTGGCCCTTCAACGCTTTTCAACGTCCCGTGCATGGACTGTGGAAGGAGGAAAGGAAAGCCATTAGGTTATATCTGCTCTTTAGAGGGAATGGAATATTCAAGATTCAAGCGAGGTTTTTTTTTATTTTTTAATTATGGGCTTGTGTGCAAATAGTTGGGCATTCAATCAATCTCACGTGACAATCAATCACACGAGACTTTGTGTGAGAACACTCAAATCTTACACAAGATTTGGTGTCTTTGCATAAGGTCTTCTAATATCACGGTACAGGATCATCAAAATCGTGACACTAAATTGTCTCTGAGGCGTCACGCCATTTGAATTTTTGAAGTTGAAGGCATTCAGAGCTTGAAAAAAAAATCACAAATTTCAGTACTGTTCTGGAACAGTGAATTAGTGGTTGACATAGTAATGAAGAGGGACCCTCATCCTTTTTATCTAAATCAGGGGTGTCAAACTCAAGGCACGGGGCTGGATCTGGCCCGTGGGGTGCTTAGATCTGGCCCGCGGAGCTGCCCTAGAAACAGCAAAGGACCGGCCCGCAGTGCCTCTGCCAGCAAAAACGGAGCTTGGGTTTTTGGCTGCGATGGCCTCCTGCTGCCCTTTGTCAGCAAAAATGGAGCTCGGGGGAGGGGGGCGCATGTACCTCCCCTGAGCTTTGTTTTCACTGGCAGAGGGCGGCAGGAGCCTGTTGCGGCTGAAAACGGAGCTCGGAAGCCCATTTTCACTAGCAGAGCGCGGCAGGAGCCTGTCGTGGCTGAAAACGGAGCTTCGGAGCCCATTTTCACTGACAGAGGGTGGCAGGAGGCTGTTGCAGCTGAAAACGGAGCTCAGGAGCCCATTTTCGCTGGCAGACGGTGGCAGGAGCCTGTCACGGCTGAAAACGGAGCTTGGGAGTCCGTTTTCACTGGCAGAGGGCAGCAGGAGGCTGTCGCAGCTGAAAACGGAGCTTGGGAGTCCGTTTTCGTTGGCAGAGCACTTGGGCCACTACAGACACCTGACACAAGTGACATCAAGCTGGCCACGCCCACACTGGCCCCCGAGGTCAAACACAACTCTGATGCGGCCCTCAATGAAATCGACACCCCTGAGCTAAATTCAGGTGTTTGCTGAGTACCTCCCGTCTTCTGACATCTACTCTTGATAAGTTCCCTATTATTAATTATCATCCCTTATTGTTTTATGAAATAGGGCTGTTTCCAAGTAAAATTGGATGACTTGTACCTTGATATGATCCATCATGAGTTGTTTCTGTGCATACAAAAGCGAGCAGTCCGGACACTTGAAGACAGATACTTTCTGGTTTTCAATGTGCTGGTCAAAGTGACGATACAGCAATGGCTGCAGGGTAAACACTGTGTCGCACATGGAACATTTGTATATTATTCTAAAAACGAAAGAGAGTTGAAGAAGTAATGATTGCTCACTGCAGTCATTCAGTTCATGGCATGACTAAGCGAAAGTATTACTTGCAACAACAACAAAAGACACATTCAACATTGTATATTCTTTGCCCCCAAATTGATGTATTACAATTTATTCAGATGCATTTCTCCAAGTAAGAGATACTTAATGGAACATTTGGACATGACTGAAATGTTCTCACTCGTGGCTTGTTATATTAGGATTCATACTGACAGAAATTCACTTGGCCTCCAGATTTGGAGAAATTCATGGAGGAAGAATGGAACCCCACCTTTCACTCCTGCCTCAGTATGGACCCTAACTTCTGAATGTTAGCAATAGCATTTTAGGCTTATATACTGCCTTACAGTACTTTACAGCACTCTCTGGGAGGTTCACAATGTAGAAGCATTATTTGCATATTGCTACCAATAATCTGGGTCCTCATTTTACTGATCTAGGAAAGATGGAAGGCTGAGTCAACGTTGAGCTCATCAGGATCGAATTCAAAGTTTGTCTGCAATAATGCACTTCAACCTCTGCACCACCAAGGCTCCATATTAGTTCCATGGATACACAGCTGTACTCTGACAGACATTCCTTACAGGTCTTTCAACTCATATACAAAGGCCAGGAACATATCCGGAAGGACACAGTGGTGTTGGTCATGAGGCTAATGAGTGTGACCTATTCCCTGCATTATAAATTCATTCTAAGGAAGTTTCCGTGACATTCAAAGAGCCTCTGGATTGCCAGAGGCCACAAAGCACAAACTGTTTTGCTGTTAATCAGGAGATGTCATCAGCCATTTACCATTAAGGCGCATACTGATATTTTGCCTGAAACAACATCTGAAGCAGGCATTGTTCCTCAGGCAAAACATTTCTGCAAGGTCAAGAGCTATCAAAAAGGATTGTGATGGTACCAGCAAACATTTTTAGGTTTCTTTTCCAAACCCTAAGTTTTTTTAAAAAATGAAAAAGCACTCTAAGTCAGGGGTCCCCAACCCCTGGTCGGTGTCCGGGACCGGTCCATGGCATGTCAGAAACTGGGCCGTCCAAACAAGGGAAGCCCCATCCGCGGGATGAAGGCAGCATGCAAAACCACGCCTCCTCCGGTCCACGGACAAACCTCTCTCCACAGAACCGGTCCCTGGGTGCCCAAAAGGTTAGGGTAGGTCGCTGCTCTAAGTCACTATAACCGTGATGGCGAACCTATGGCACGTGTGCCACAGGTGGCACGCAGAGCTCTCTCTGCGGGCACGCGAGCCATCGCCCAGCTCAGCTCCACCGTGCATGCCCGCACGCCTCCCGCTGGCCAGCTAATATTTGGGTATCTGCTGTGCATGCGCAGAGGGCAGGACGCATTTAGGAGATGCACGCGCATGCACGGGGGGGTCATGTGTGCATGCGCGGGGGGTGGGGGAGCGCAGGGCGGTGGCCCATTTTTGGTCCCAGGAGGTTGCAGGGAGGCCTGCTAGGCCCAAAATGGGGTGCGGGGGGGGGTCGTGCGTGCATGTGCGTGGGGGAGGGGGAAGCACGGGGTGGTGGTGTCACGCACGCATTGCATTATGGGTGCCAGCACGCATGCAAGCTGTTGCACGCACGCACGCTTTCGGCACGCAAAGAGAAAAAGATTAGCCATCACTGCACTATAAGTTAACTATTTAAAGCAGCCTGGCTTCTCTGATAAAAGAATGCAAATTTCCTGTTGAAGTTAACACAAATATCAATATTTCTACTGCAACATAAATTTCCATCAACATGGGTAACCAATGTCTGAGAAACAAGGTGCTGCAGCTCCATCTCTCAACCTCGTAAAGAGCTGCAGAAACCATCTGGGGATGCTGTGACCAGATGGAAGGGACATGGCCAAATGAAAAAAAAAAAAAAATTGAAAACTTGAATCAGATCATCCTTATGGTATCTTCCCACTCTAGAAGTGTACAGTTCTATAATATCTCAAGATCCCAGCAAGGGATAATCACATTTTACCAATACGCCCAACATTGTTCTTTATTTTCAAAAGTCTAACACAAAGGTCCAAGTAATAAACCAGAATAGCAGAGGCTGTTCGTGAAAAAAAGAGGCACAGCTTAAGGTAGCAACATCCTGAAATTCATCCTATACAGGCCTGGTTATGGGAAGAGGTACAGAGATAGCAATCAAGGGATGTATTAATTTTTTTTTTTTTTTTTTTTTTTTTTTTACAAAAGTGAAGAGCTTTTGCACAGGGAGAACTGCTAGTAACAATCATCACTCTGGCAGAAAATGCAGAGTGAATTTCAAAGAGATGAGCGCAACAGAAAACCACGGAGAGGATGTCATCCAAATCCTCCTTATTCTTTCTAACCTTCTTCCCTTATAAAGTCTTTTCATTCTTGGTTATTGTTTGCATCACAAACTAGCCAACCACATTACAGTGTAAGGTGATGAATAAAGGCAGCCCTCGACTTACAATAATTCATTTAGTGACCGTTCAAAGTTACAATGGCACTGAAAAAAGCGACTTATGACCGTTTTTCACACTTATAACCAGTGCAGCATCCCCACGGTCACGTGATCAAAGTTCAAACACTTGGCAACTGACATGTATCTGTGACGGTTGCAGTGTCCTAGGGTGATGTGATCATGTCTTACGGACCTTCTGAAAGTCAATGGGAAGCCAGATTCACTTAACAGCCATGTTACTAACTGCAGTGATTCACTTAACAACTGTGGCAAGAAAGGTCATAAAATGGGGCAAAACTCCCTTAACAAGTGTCTTGCTTAGCAATGGAAATTTGGGGCTCAACTGTGGTCATAAGTCGAGGACTACCTGTAAGTCAAAGCAGAGTAACAAATGGATTAATTATTGTGTAGATACTGAAAACAGGTCAATGAACAAACGTTTCCGTTAACCCTAGGTGTTTCCCATTCACTCGTCACTCTGCTGCAGACAGTCCTCAATTTATGACCACAATTAGCCCCAGAATTTCTGTTGGTAAGCAAGGCAATTGTTGAGTTAAACTCAATTTTGCAATCTTTTTTTGCCACACGTTTTAAGCAGATCAGAATAGAACAGAGTTGGAAGGGACCGTGGAGGTCTTCTAGTCCAACCCTTGCTCAGGCAGGAAACCCTATACCATTTCAGACAAATGGCTGTCCAATCTCTTCTTAAAAACTTCCAGCGTTGGAGCACCCACAACTTCTGGAGTCAAGCAGTTCCACCGGTTAATTGCTCTTACTGTCAGGAAATTTCTCCTTAGTTCTAGGTTGCTTCTCTCCTTGATTAGTTTCCACCCATTGCTTCTTGTCCTGCCTTCAAGTGCTCTGGAGAATAGGTTGACTCCCTCTTCTTTGTGGCAACCCCTGAGGTTATCATTGAGGTTGTTAAATGAATCATGTGGGCGTTACGCAACTCAAGCTTCCCACACTGACTGTTTGTCGAAAGCTAGCTGGGAAGATCACAAATGGCGATTCCCATGGCTCTGGGGCACTATGACTTTCATAAATACATGCCAGTTGCCAAGTTTCTAAATTTTGATCACGTGACCATAGGGATGCTGCAAGGGTGATTAGTGCAAGGATCTGTTGTAAGTCATTTTTTCAGTGCCACTGTAACTTCGAACAGCTGTTAGAATCATGACTGTAAAACAAGGATTGCCTGTATTTGGAAATCCCTCAGCAACTTCTAACTGAAGCGATAGATTCTAGTCACTAAAAATGTTACCATCATTTTAAAGTCGCTTTGTCCTCCAGTTGTATACCATAAAGGCTATCACTTCTTTGGCCTATAGAAATATGGGCTTCCTTTGTCACACTCAGGTTCAGGGGCTTTTGGATCCACTATTACTATTTTTAAATTTCTTTGTTAGCATTTAATTCACTTCCTTTGAACAGGAACTGATGTCTAGGATTTTAGGGGCATCTGTGAGACAGTAGTGGTAGCAAAAGCAATCAAGATGATAGCTCCCACTGTGAGCCGTGTGTTTTTTATGTGTATAAAAATGGCTGGCTGGGGAATTCTGGGAGTTGAAGTCCACGAGTCTTTAAGGTTCCACTCCCCACTATCCTGTCAGAGCTGAAGAAGAAGCTTCTTGGATGAGAAGCGAAACGTCTTCAAAAGAAAAAAAACAAGAAAGTCCAGTTGCCTCCTGAAAAAACACCTTTGGGAAGTCTTAAAGTTGGACACCCCTGCTCTAAAGAATGTCATTTGTCCTCCAGGCACAGCAGTTTCCTGTTCTTTGGTTCGGTTGTTGCCACCTGTGTAATTCAGGATTATCTTTCTCTCTGGTCCAGTGATTTGGCCATAACAGGATTTCCGTCTTTCTGTCTACTCTCCAATTACAACTGCAGCTAATAGCTAAGCCAGGGATGGGGAGTGGGGAACAAGGGTAAACACTCCCTTAACTGATTCAGCAGGATATAAAATGGTTCATTGGAAGTTCATTGGAACTCCCACACAAAACATTATGGTGGAAACATAACCCAATATGTCAGAGCCAAATGTCAATTTTAAAAGGCCATCCATACACAACTGAAAAGGAAGTAACATTTCTGATTTAACAGAAATTCTCTCAAAATAATCACTTTTATACAGGGGAGGGTTCCAACTTACCTCGCTGCTGGTTCGCTCCCTCCCGCACCGCATGGGTGCGCCTCGTGGGTGCGTGCGTGCTTTGCACGTGTGCGCCTGTGCAGTAACGAACCCCCCCCAAAAAAAGAGCCGAAAACAAGATGGCGACCGCATGCACAGTGCCAGAACTCGGCTTCTGCGCATGCTCAAAAGGGGAAAAAAAATTCAAAAAAAATTCAAAAAAAAAATTCAAAAAAAAAAAAAAAGAGGGCAGCGCCCCCCGACCGGCACTGACATATCTGGCAGCCTCATAGTGATGTCACCAGCGGGGCGCTACCGGTTCGGGAGAACCGGTCCTAACCGGGAGGAACCCACCCCTGCTTTTATATGCCTTGCCCTGAACCAGAATCGAAGAATACTTAGTGCAACTCCCCAAAATTTATTTTTTTCCATCCAAAATAGTTTTCAACTTTTCCATTTGTACTATCTAAAATGAAGGGGGGGGGGGGGAAAACCTTCCAATTCAGAATTCAAATTCTTTTTTTTTTTTTTTAGCTAGAGGTGGATTGCTCCAACCTTGCAAGAGGAGCTTGTCTTCAACTAGAAATGTCTTATACACATCTTATACATCTTATATCACAATTGCATTGTCTAAAAGGCACAGCACGCGCCCTTCAGCTCTAGCAATGAATTACAGATTTTCTTCAACGTAGTAACATTTACTAAGTTCATTTAGTTCATTTAGTAACCATTCTAAGTTACAACAGCACTGAAAAAAGTGCCTTGTCACCATTTTTCACACTTAGGGCCTTTGCAACATTCCCATGATCACGTATTTAAAATCCAGACGCTTGGCAACTGACTCATATTTATGACGGTTGCAGTCTCCCGGGGTCATATGATCTCCTTTTGCAACCTTCTGACAAGCAAAGGCAATAGCAATAGCAATAGCACTGAGACTTATATACTGCTTTATTAGTGCTTTACAGCCCTCTCTAAGCGGTTCACAGAGTCAGCATATTGCCCCCAGCAATCTGGGTCCTCATTTTTACCCACCTCAGAAGGATGGAAGGCTGAGTCAACCTTGAGCCGGTGAGATTTGAACTGCTGAACTGCAGCTAGCAGTCAGCTGAAGTGGCCTGCAGTACTGCACTCTAACCACTGCGCCACCTCGGGGAAGCCAGATTCACTTAACAACTGGGTTACTAAGTTAACAACTGCAGTGATTCACTTAACAACTGTGGCAAGAAAGGTCGTCAAATGGAGCAGAGCTCACTTAACAACTGTCTCACTTAGCAAGAGAAATTTCGGGTTCAATTATAGCCGTAAGTCGAAGACTACCTATATTAAGTGCTTTTGCCTTTTCCTGCTTCTCAAATGGCCTGTGGTGGTGGTGGTGGGGGGAAAGCCCTACCATTATGTACAGGATATACATCTTAAGAGAATAAGCACACAGTATGTCATTTGAGCTTCAATAATTTCTGGAATTTGACAAGAAGGACACTTACTTGGGCTCTCCTATTTTGATTCCAGGATGTTGGGTATAGGCATGGGAATGGGTGCTGGGTGCTGATTTGAATGCCATTGGGCAAATAGGACACTTGTAGAAGACTTCACAATGAGAACCTTGAATATGGGACTTGAGTGCAGCCACGTCAGAATACACCACGTTGCAATGGACACAGCTGTAAGAAAGATAGGGGATTAGAGCCTTGCAGGATATACTGGCCAGTTTTCCCTCCTCCAGGATAGAGGTTGTAAATGATATTGCAAAATTCGTCTACCCAGATTTCTAACTGGGCACATTAAACAGAAAAGAAAGCATGAATTCCTCAGTAAAGACTGGAAAAGCTTCTTATTGTAGCTGAAAGGAAAGCAATGAGTGATGGAGTAAGGCAAAACCCAAAGGTGCTTTTTTCAAGAGGCAACTGGACTTTGTTTTTCCTTGAAGACATTTTGCTCATCTCATCCAAGAAGCTTCTTCACTTCTGCACAACTGAAGAAGCTTCTTGGATGAGAAGCGAAACATCCAGGAAAAACAAAGGAAGTCCAGTTGCCTCTTGAAAAAAACACCTTTGGGACAACCACGACTTGGGATGACTGAGAATCTCCATAGACGAATAGGGCAAGTTTTTAACCTTCCTAAAACAATAGGCCACCATGAAACACAGATCTGAGTACAGAGACATCCTGGAAGTGAAATAAATTCACAGCAAATACTAATTTTTAAAAGAACTACAATTGGCCACCATGAAACACAGATCTAAGTATAGAGACATCCTGGAAGTGAAATAAATTCACAGCAAATACTAATTTTTAAAAGAACTACAATTGTCTTTCCAGCAGTACAAAAGAAGAGACAGCCAAGGCATCTGCTCTTTGGCAGCTGTATGACATGGGAGAAGTTCCCTAACATTCCTTGTGCAGGATGTAAAGACACAGCTGGGTGAGCGAGGCCACGCGTGATCAGAGGCTTGCTGAGAGAATCCATAGCAGTAAGGAAAAGGTCACATCTCAGGCCTCTGAGGACACATGCTCGGTTGGTTTTAAATATTGCTATTTGGCTTTATATCCGACAGCAGGGCACAGCTAATAAAAATGATTACAACTTAATGAATACAATATTGAAAATAAATGTAGTAGAATTTAAAAGGGGGAGGGGGAAAAAAAAGATAAGACAGTACATCTTTCCTTCCGTATCAGGAAACTGCTTTTCAAAATTCTGAGCTATTCCCACGTGATATTAAACTATGGCTTAGATTTTTATTTTTTTAAAATTTAGGGTATGGCAAAATAAAGTGTCAGCAAATATATATATATATATTAGTTTAAATATATTAAATTAAGATAAAATCATAATAAATATCACCATAATATGTAGCCATAGAATTGCAATGGAATAGATGTTACAATTGGCTTAGATTTAAACTATGCAAAATTTGTATTCAGTGTGCAGTATGAGACAATTGAAGCATCACTATATTTGATGAGCTCTTAAGTGGTGAGCAAGCAAAAACAAACTAGCTTTCATAGACAACATTTTGAACCAAACTGTCTTTCTTGGCAAGATCAGCCAATATTATACATGGAAAGATGCCGAAAATTTACTCCATCCTGTGTAAAGTGAGGAAGTGAAAACTAGTGCTTCCTCCTGCATCAGTGTTTTCAAATTTGGCAACTTTTAAGATATGTGGACTTCAATTCCAGCCAGCATGCCAGCCCCTCTTAAACTTGTGTTTGAAAAACACCTCTACATACTGGAATTCTTTGCCTTCTGAGATGCCTTGAAGTTGGAACTGAGCGCCAACATTTTCCACAGAGCATCTGGGCAGTGACTTGTGATACTTTAGCTCAGTTGGAGAATTGTGGTGCTTTACGGTCATTTACAATCTTCATCTTAAATCTTAAGCAGTGTGTAAAATGCTGTATGTTTGTATAAGTGTAGATGGCATACAAAAGAGCCGAGGTGGCGCAGTGGTTAGAGTGCAGTACTGCAGGCTACTTCAGCTGACTGTTTAGCAGTTCAGCGGTTCAAATCTCACCGGCTCAAGGTTGACTCAGCCTTCCATCCTTCTGAGGTGGGTAAAATGAGGACCCAGATTGTTGGGGGCAATATGCTGACTCTGTGAACCGCTTAGAGAGTGCTGTAAAGCACTGTAAAGCGGTATATAAGTCTAAGTGCTATTGCTATTGCTATAGGGAATGGTCCTGAAGAACAGGAGGAAAAGTCCAAGGCTGTGATTAGATAAGCAGCCCTTGAGGCTGTTCCAAGAAACTGACTTGAGTAAACATCTCAAAAAAATATATATCACTATTTAACAAGCAAAAACGAAAGTTATAAGTACAGATAGTCCTCGACTTATGACAATTGAGCCCAACATTTCTGTTGTTAAGTGAGACATTTATTAACTGAGTTTTATCCCATTTGATGACTTTTCTTGCCGTTGTTAAGTGAATCACTGCAGTTGATAAGTTACTAACCTGGTTGTTAAGTGAAATCTGGCTTCCCCATTGACTTTGCTTATCAGGTGGTCACAAAAGGTGATCACATGACCTTGGGACACAGCAAGCGTCATAAATATGAACCAGTTGCCAAGAGTCCAAATTTTGATCATATGATCATTGGGATGCTGCAAAGGTCGTAACTCTGAAAAACGGTCATAAGTCACTTTTTTCAGTGCCGTTGTAACTTTGAACGGTCACTAAATGAACTGTTTGTAAGTCGAGGACTACCTGTGCAACCTGATCCTCTGTGAGATGGCAGTTAGTTTGATCTGGAAGTTAAAAAAATATTTTATGATGAGAAAAATTCCCCATGATGCTCCTACCCCCTTAAATCAGCAAGATAGAGAGGATCAAGATAGTGACAAAAGAGAGGAATACTTCCTTTCCGGTCCCAAAGGAGTGTGATTTTTGTATATATTTGAATAGTTTTAAATCATCGTCATCATACTAACCGGAATCCAACTCTTCTCGTATAATGCAGGCAATTCTTTGTGACATGAGTTTGGAAGTGGACTGATCTGCAAATGGCCCCACATTCAGGACATGTATATGGAGATTTATGCTGATGTATCCTCTGATGTGATGCAAAACTGCACAAATTTGGAAGCAACATCTGGCAGATACTGCAGGTCTTCTACAGAATTGAAAAAATTGCAGACAATCAGCCGTTGAACATAGGCAGAAATACTCCACAGTACAGAGTCGGTTACGACCTGCCACAAACCTTTGAAAGAAAATCACATTATGAAATACCAGCATTCAAAATAATAACAATAAAATGGCCATTAGCTACCATTGCTTGTAACTGACTGAGTCTTTGTCCTTTCACACATCCAGATTAAGAGCATCTTGTACATTACAATCGGTAAGGTACAAGTGTTTATTCACTTGTCTTCACTTCTTACCCTTTCCTTTTCTACCTTCTTCTCTCTTCCATTAAGATGAAATTAGATTGTAAATTCCTAGGAACAGATCTCTCTTCTTCTGTTTATATTGCTTCCCTTTGATTGCAACCAATAAAGTGGTATCTACCCCTTTGAGGGTTTGGTTCCACTGCTAAATTGCTCTTACTGTCAAGAATTTTTTTCTAACATTCAAGGAGAATCTGCCTTCTTCTAAGGTTATTCTGCATCCCACTGTGGAACTGCAGAAAACCTTTCTTGAATTTCTTCTGAGCAACCTTCTTTCAGACATTTGAACAGTCCTATCATTTCCCACGATAGTTATCTTTTCTTGATACAAAGACTACACGGTTCCTTGAATCTCTCTTCACAGGATTTAGTTTCTGGTCTCCTGATCATCCTCAGATCCCCAAGCTATTCAAGTTTGTCTGAAATCTTCTCAAAGTCTGGTGTTTACCAAAGCAGAACAGAGTATAATGACTATTCCTCAAGTTTATGATTCCTAGTAATGCTGTGTTTGCTTTTTTTTTTAGCAGCAGCATCATATTGTGTAAACGGCTGTGAGGATAACCTTGGGAGACAGGAGGAGGAGGAGCTCCAGCCTAGAACAGGGGTTTCCAAACTTGGCAACTTTAATACAGGTAGTCCTTGACTTACAACAGTTCATTTAGTGACTGTTTGAAGTTACAAAGGCACTGAAAAAAGTGACTTATGACCATTTTTCACACTTAAACCGTTGCAGCATCCCCATGGTCATGTGATCAAAATTCAGACGTTTGGCAACTAGTTCATATTTATGACGGTTGCAGTGTCCCAGGGTCACGTGATCGTATTTCGAGACCTTCTGATAAGCAAAGTCAATGGGAAAGCCAGATTCACTTAACAACAATATTACTGATTTAACAGCTGCAATGATTCACTTAACAACGGTGGCAAGAAAAGTAGTAAAATGGGGGCAAAACTCACTTAACAAATTTCTCACTTAACGACACAAATTTTGGGCTCTATTGTGGTCGTATGTTGAGGACTACCTGTACTTGTGGACTTCAACTCCCACAACTCCTCAGTCAGCATGGCTGGCTGAAGAATCCTGGGAGTTGAAGTCCACAAGTCTTAAAGTTGACAAGTTTGGAGACCCCTGCCAGACAAGAGTCAGACAAGACATATTAGATATTTCTTATATCAGCCCATATAAGAAATAGTGACAGCATCAGATACTTTCAACATGTTTTGTGTTCATTCTACTATTTCAATTCACAATAATCTTTGTTAGGCAAATAGACAGTAACTGGCTTCAGAAAGGACTAGCTTTTCTGGAAAGGAAAGGCAAGGAGGGGGAAAGTGCTTTCAGACTTGCAATATACTGTTACAGTACTCTAACCTTACAATAAAAGTAGTGTTAGGACTAATGGTTTTGGTTTTCTGTCAGAAAACCTCAAAGGGATGACATACAGCTTGCTAATACTTGGTTTAGAAAAAAGAAATAGAAAATAGACTTCTTAGGGAAAAAGTAAATTCCTCTATGGATTTATAATACTGTACAATATTTTTTTAAAAAAACCAGTTTAGAACCTTTTGAATCATTTGCCGTAATTCAGCAATGTTGTAAAGGTGAACAATTCTGAAAAATGATCCAGACTACAATGAAACTAATGTTGAAGCCTGAATTCCCATTTCAACTTGCCCTCTTTTTAATTGAACTTTACTAAACCATACATCCCATCAAAGTATACAGAATTAGTATGTTTCATACTGAAATTCCAGTATGCTTTAGACTGGAAAGATGGTTTGATTTCCTCCTTAGAAGAATGGTTAACAAAGTTGTGGGAGTAAGAGTGAAGGGCTAGAATAACTTCGCACCTTAAAAATAAAGCTGATCTAGAATTCAATTCAAAATAGAAACCATTTCTAGAGTGTAACTTAATACATGGATTTGTACTTCATCCAAAATGTGGGGTTCTCTGTATACAGTCTGTATTTTAGTTTCATGAGATATTTAAATGAGAATAGATTCTCAATATCAATTCAATTTATTATAGCTTATTTCAATCTGTGATTTATACTATACTGACCATAGGTCTTTGTATTTATTTTCAGCTCAAAGCTTAACCATCTCCGAAAGTTTCTTAATCTTTTAAAATGATATAATATATTCAACTATTCATAGATAATTAATGATACATTGGAAAACTGAAACCTCCATTATATTTTTTAGATCCCCTGCTTATTCCCTTCAATCTCTTATTCTTTTCACAACTCTTTTACTTGTGCTTGTTTACACTCTGTCTCTCTAAAAAAAAAGGGGGGGGGAATCTGATAATCTAAACCAGGGGTCCCCAACCCCTGGTCCCTGGCCTGGTGCTAGGCCGCAGCCTGTTTGGAGCCGGCCTGTGGAAGTGGTAAGCGAGAGCGTGTGCACACAGTTTCATTTGTAAAAGCACATCCCCCTGCCACCACTTCTGTCAGTCTGCTGAGCCAAAAAGGTTGGGGACCGCTGATCTAAACCATACTGGTGTCCTTTACATTAATAAAAACAATTCATTCCAAGTCTCCCTGCTATCTAGATGGGAAATGGGATTTGAATTCTACATTTTAATGAAGATCCTTGTATTTTAAAAAGAAAACTACAGGAAAATCTTGTTGGTATTCCTTTTACTGTCCCCCGGCCAGCATGCAATATTAGACCAATGTTTTATGATTAGAACAGAGGCTATAAGTCAACATAGAATGAAGAGCCAATTCGACTGAAGGGTTAAAGGGTTAGACTAATCTGAAGTCCAGATTCAAGCTCACCCACAGCCACTGAAGTGATTTCAGCTAGTCAATTATTTCTTGTCCGTTAGCTTCTCTCACTTTCAGCTCCAATCTTTTCCGCATTCAACCATTTTGAATTTACTACAGTCTAGATATGATACAGACCATCCCGATCATTTTATTTATTGATCGATAAATAAACTGTGTGTACTTGAATTACTTTAGGCATCTGGCATGGCCCCTTTTATTTTACATTCTTCCAGAGGAAAAATATATGATGTGTGGAGTAAACTAGCCCATCACAAGAGACTGTAGCTCACAAATGCTTATGCTTTTTAATAAAATTTATTGAAAAGGAGCTCTCTGATTTTTGGCCATCACAGAGAGGCGCACAGTAGACCTTCCTCTGTGATTATTTAAATCAGTATTCTCAACATGCTGCATCTTCTCTCAAAGCTCAAATAATCTTATTTCGATAGAAGATAATATATGTAGCTCAGGATTGAGCTGTGGAATCTTTGGTGCTCTCTGACCTTGATTGTTTGCTTGCAGATGTTTCATTATGCAATTAGATAACATCATTAGTGATTGTGTGTGTGGGGGGGGGGGTTTGCTCCCTATTTATATAAAGTAGCCACACTGCCGGTGTTGGTGGGGTGTGGTTTTTCTCCTTGGTACCGTTGATTACAGTATTGTTGACTGTTTGTCTGGTGTTACCCTGCTTATCTGGTTGTTGGTTCCTGGAATGGATGTGTTCTGGTCTCTCCCACCCCCGCTTCTTAGCTTTTTTAAATTGTCTCTTTTGAATGGTGTGTAAAACCAAGGGGAAAAGCACACCCCCACTGGCAGGTCAAACAACCATTATAAAAATGGAGCAAACCCCACACTCACTACCACTAATGATATTACTTAGTCAGGTAATTAAACATTGCAAGCATGCATCCAAGCTCAGAAAGCACCAAGGACTCCACAGTCTGATCCCCATCTTGACAGAAATAAAAAAAAACCACACTCAATTTTCCCAAGACAGAGTTATATCCTTCTAAGTTGGTTTAGAACTAATCATGATGGCATTGATTTCAAGCACTCTGCTTCCTTCTCAAAAATCAAGATCATGTTCAGCCCAATGAAAAATACTGCATTCTGGTATAATAATTAAATCTTCCAATAAAATATCCACAGAGGAAATTTGCCACAAACTGGCAAGAATAATTCTATGCTCATATTAGAGATCAACAATCCAGTTTCAAAGGCATACCAGTGAATAATTACAATACTATTGGAAGAAAACCCACAATTTAGGAGGTCAACACAAAGAAAACCCTAGGCTATGGGTCCTGACAGAGTTGGAAGGGATCTTGGAGGTCTTCTAGTCCACCCCCATAGATGGAAATCACATCAATATTTCATTACAACCAGAGGGAAACCAGGATTGATGAAAGTATAGATGTTATTGATGATTTAATGAGAAAATAAGATGTATACCCTGTCTTCTTCAACTTGCTTCTATGGCTAGGGGTGCAGCAGAACAAAATTCTCAGTCAAATGAAATACAACATACAACAACTGGCATAGCTGTCATTATTTTATCCATTTAAAATGTTTCTGGGTCATTTTTTAGAACAGTTGCCAACTGATGTACCAAACCAACTGATAAAAATGACTTACAGATATGTCTGTTAGATTTTTTTTCAAAACAAACATAAATGACATGATTCTATGTCATCTATAAAAGAAAGAATGGTGTTGATCTAGTAGAGAGAGTCCATTGCTGGATTGTACTGCACAGGACCAGATGGGCCAATCTTGCCCAGAAGGAAGAGTATAAAATGACTAACAGATGGAGGTCTCTGGGCAATAATAAATAGTATCCAGAACAGCAATGTTAGTTTACAGATTATGGGTGTCTATATTTCAAATGCGGTTCTTTCTGTTTGGATTTGCCGTCATTACTCAGTTTTAGATGGTTCAGAAATTATGACGCAGTTAGGGTGGACGTCATGCACATTCCCCTAATTTCCCATTCATTTTCCATCTTAGACCAGAACTGTTAACGCGTCTTAGCTACCTAGCTAGTTGGCTTCTAAGACAACTTTTACTAACAGTGAAAAGGCATTTGGTAGTTTCTGCCTTGAACTTTTTTTTTAACCAAACCAAAAAGAGTTTGTAAAACTTTTCCAGCTGGGCGAAACACTTGATGCAGCTATTTCTGCAGAGGAGGGAAGGAAGGAAGGGAATAAAATGGGCAAGATGATGGATGGAGTATCACAATGCTAGCCCTACCTACTTTTAACATGCATTCAATGTCAATGCACACAAAAAGGGGTGACAGTTGCATCACGAGGATCCATATCATCTTGCAGATTTTGTCTTCTTTCTGAAGAAGCACAACAGAAATTTTCTGGAGAGAAAAAAGGATTGTTATCTCCTATCCTTCTTAACCAATCAACTCTCCAGACTTGAGAGTTTTATTTAGGAAGGTCTAACAACAAAAAGGAGAGTGAATATTACTCAGGCTGTCTTTATGAGAGGTAGGCACTCAAGTCAATATCCCCAGTATAGTTGCTTAATGGCTAGGTTGGCAAACAAAAATTTTCATTGAGCTAACGTGGACTAATAACATGTGAACATCACAACCCAGAGAGCCGTGGCCAGGAAAGTTAATTTTAAACCAAAGCAGCCCTGGGTTTGGTTGGGGTCAGTCATATTGTCCAAGCCAATAACCCAATGGTTTTAATATCCCAACTAAATCACTCTAAGAAAGATAGAGAGTAATTTTAAAAAGTTTCATTACACAACTCACTGGCAAAGTCCTGACAGCCACAAAACTGTTTGTTGTAACACCAAACCTGGTGTCACTGTCCCTGCTTAAGCAATGGGGCGGGAGCTAATGATAGCATGGAGTTTGCCAGCTTTCTTCTCAGGGGAGGTCTTAGGAGATACTAGGTGCCTTCTGGACTGAGCAGAGACATATTCATCAAAACGATGATCCAACCCATGTGGCTAAATGCTACCAGAATCAGTAATAAGTAGCTCTGACTCAGGTAGTGGTTGACTGCATGAAATGTACTGTGCAAAACAGGCCACTCTTCACACAGCAATCCAGAAGAGGATAGTGGATGTCATCCATCTCTCTCTCATACACACACACTCCTTGCACCCATCACTGCCTCTTTCCTCAGAAGAGGACAGCAAGACCAAGGAACAGCAGCAGAGCCAGGAAGCTTGAAGGGCCAAAACCTTAAATCCATACTACCTGATCACTCTGGAACAGCACCATAAGACAGCAGGAACAGTGGAAATGGTTACAAATGTATGCTACACAGGGAAGGAGGCCATCTTTGATTTGATACACTGAGTTCACTGCATGAAGACCTCCATTTTTTTTTACATAACTTGGGAACAGGTCCTTGATCCATTAGGGCTGGCCAGTGGTGAAATCCAATTTTTTTTACTACCGGTTCTGTAGGCGTGGTGTGGCTTGGTGGGCGTGGCAGGGGAAGGATACTGCAAAATCTCCATTCCCACCCCACTCCAGGGGAAGGATACTGCAAAATCTCCATTTCCTCCCGATCAGCTGGGACTCGGGAGGCAGTGAATAGATGGGGGCGGGGCCAGCCAGAGGTGGTATTTGCTGGTTCTCTGAACTACTCAAAACTTCCGCTACCGGTTCTCCAGAACCTGCCAGAACCTGCTGGATTTCACCCCTGGGGCTGGCCTTTCCTAAAAAAAAATTCTCAGATTGTTATGCCACTGGGGGCTCCTATCTCTCATCTGATTGTTCCCTAGGCAGTATCTCTTCCCCTCATTCCCGAAGGCGATACAGACATTTACATTACTTTCACCTTTAGACACATCCTCCTCTCCCAAATCCCCAGGAGAAATAGGTTGTGGGTTGTGAGAACATAACATAGCTGTATCACTTCTGTCTTCTCCTGGCAACTCCCCACAAGCACACCAGGTGTCTTGTAAAGCATCTGCTCGAATTGAGACGACAGTTGTCCCCCCTGCGGGAATCTGCCGATCTCCACCTCTCGTGTTTTGTATCCTGATCTGGATCGCTTTCTTTAGTTACTGGAAAGGGACCAATACATTTTGAGTCTAATTTCTTGGAAGGTCTCACAGAATTTAAACATTTTGAAGAAAGGCATATTAAATCTCCTTCTGCAATTCTAGTCTTCTTATGTCTATGTGCAACTGCTGCTTTTTTGTACATATCTTTGCCAGTTTGACCTGTTCTTTAAAGAGGCTTTGGGCTTCTTGCTTCTCATAGAAGAAATCTGTGGTGTGAGGACCAGCACTTTCTTGTCTGTAAAACAAACAGGTAGAATTCATGTGTTGCCTGGAACGAAGACACACCAATAGAGAAGTGTGCAGCATTGTTGTAAGCAGTCCAGTTGTCTTGCTGGTAAGAAATGTAGCGTTTTAAATATTGCTCCAATATTTGGAGCTGGTTAAACTTTTTAGTTTCTCTGTTGAAAGCCAGAAGATGGGCAGATGAAAAATGAATTGTAATATTTAACAATTGCAAGAGGGTCTTCCAAAATTTGGAAGTAAATTGACTGCCGGTTAGTTATGACATGATTGACTAATCCTCTATATCTAAAGACATTAAAAAAAATTGAGTTATTTTTTGGGCCATTGGGAGACCTTTGCAAGGAATAAAATGGGCCAATTTGGTAAATAAATCCACTATTATCAGTATGGTAATATAATTCCGCATCAGAGGAAGATCAGTGAAGAAATCTAGAAACACAATATTCCTTGGTGTGTGTGTGTGTGCAGCGGGGGGAGTATTTAGCAGTTGAAACAATCTTGCTGACTTACCAGGGATTGGCTTTGCTCTTTGACATGCATGACAAAAGGAAACCTAACCCCTTATATCTCCATGGATGCGGGACCACCAAAATTCTCTGAGGGCTCTTTGTTGGGTTTTGAATATCCCCACGTCCTGCTGTTTGTTGTTGTGGCACAGGTACTTCTTCCCTTGGAGGAAGAGGCATATAGCATATAAATGTCCATTGTGCAATACCTGCCCTTTTGCCATTGTGAAAAAGTGAAACAGTACCTTGTTGGGTTTTCTTGAGTTCATTTACCTGGGCTCTGGAGTATGCATCCTGCTTCTGCTGTGTTGTTGTTGTTGTTAGTTGCGAAGTCGTGTCCGACCCAATGGACAACGTTCCTCCAGGCCTTCCTGTTCTCTACCATCCCCCGGAGTCCATTTAAGCTCACGCCGACTGCTTCAGTGACTCCATCCAGCCACCTCATTCTCTGTCATCCCCTTCTTCTTTTGCCCTCAATCTTTCCCAGCATTAGGCTCTTCTCCAGTGAGTCCTTCCTTCTTATTTGGTGGCCAAAGTATTTGAGTTTACAGAAGCTGTAAGGTACAGCTTCTGCTGTATCTTAATTCAATCAGAGATCAACAACTTGCCTTACTGCTCCCAGCCTTTTGTGTTGCTCTGCCTTAGGGTGAAACTCAAAGTTGCTTGGTTGCACGATTGTTGCTGGTGTGTGTGTGTGTGTGTGTGTGTGAGAGAGAGAGAGAGAGGGAGGGAGAGAGAGGGAGATTAAGGACATTCATCTTATGGCTTGTGTGAGAGAGGGTCTGGAAGCTTGTTGTGGGAACCTGGGACATATGAGATGTAAATGTCAAATTGAGAGAAAGCGTCAAGGAGTGAGGGCTGGTGAATTTTCCCTGAGATGCTGTCTGGGATCGAGCTGGGCATTTGCTGGCTTCGTGCTCCATTGCTTTACAAGTTCTGCATCTTATTGTTGTGGCTGGCACTTTTACTGGGCACGATCTGGCTAGGTGTCCAGGGGTCTCACTGTAAAAACATAGTCCTTGATCTTTTCTTTTTTCCTTCTCTCCCAACCACAGGGATACCTTAGTTGGTCCAATTTGCTTGGGCTTTCCCACGCTGTATTCTGAGGTCATTGGGAGGAATAGGCGTTGGACCTACCTGATACGCCTCTTCTCATCCGGGGGGAGCCAGCATTCAGGATGGGTTGTCCTCATCCAATCCGGTTTCAGGACTGAGTCTGTCTATTTTTTTCTTATTTAGATTAGGATCCGCCTCCTGTAGCCCCAGATTTGACGAATCCTGAAGATTAGACTCGACGTGGCAACTCTTAACCCAGGTAAGCACCTGGCGGACTCCCATCCACTAATTGTAGATTTAAATGGAAAAAAAAATTGAAAAAATGGACAGGTAAGGGCGGGACTGAATGCTGGCTCCCCCCGGATGAGAAGAGGCGTATCAGGTAGGTCCAACGTCTATTCTCCATCCTGGGGAGGAGCCAGCATTCAGGATGGGACATACCAAAGCATGTAGTCCCCTAAGGGAGGGACCTGTCCTGGCCAACCGTTCGGTGATCAGACTCTACCACTCGTTGAAGAACACGACGGCCAAAGGCCGCATCTGCAGAAGCATATGTGTCTATTTTGTAATGTCTGATGAATGGCGTAGGAGAGGCCCAGGTGGCCGCTTGGCACACCTCATCCAGAGATGCTTGCGTTGCCCAAGCTGCTGAAGTGGCTGCACTGTGGGTGGAATGAGCAGTGATACCCGATGGCTTGGGCAAGGCTGCCAGGTCATATGCAGTGCTCCTGATCCATCGACCAATGGTGGAAGAAGACGCCCTGGTGCCCAGGGAACGAGGGTGAAAAGTCACAAACAGAGCTTCTGACTTACGGAAGGGCCTCGTTCGTTCAATGTCAACTTTGAGAGCTCTCCTGACGTCCAGAGCATGCCAAATACGCTCCCGCCGGTGAACTGGTTGCACACAAAAAGATGGAAAAACGAGCTCCTGTGACCTGTGAAAACAGCGAGTTCACCTTAGGAATAAAGGTAGGGTCGAGA
>QLTV01003108.1:2824855-2837164 GCA_003457575.1 Thermophis baileyi | reverse complement strand
GCCACGTGGCTCTCCATGAGTCTGCAAAGTTGCTCTCCCGAGCAAGCTCAAGGGGTAATTATTGAATAGCAACTGCAGAAGAGTAAATACACTGGCCCTCCCGAGCAAGCTCTGAGGGAAGAATGGGCACAGTAAGGTAGAAATTCAGCGATGCCGAGGGAAAAAATGGCTGTGCTTGAAGCCACGTGGAGCCGCGCGTGCGTTTGCTCAAGCGCCAGAAAATTGGAGGCTCAGCAGGGAATTGCAATGACAATTATGGCCTTCCGACTCACTTTTTGATTAAATGATGGGGCCTGCGCGAGCGTTTGCTCCAGCGCTAGAAAGATTTAAGGCCCAGCAGGAATTCTCCACCACAATAAAATGCCCAGGGGAGCCAGCCAAGTTGTTGACAATAAGCAGCCTGCGCGAGCGTTTGCTCTAGCGCTTCCAGGCAAGCAGCTGTGAGTCGGGGAAATGAAACTAGGCAAGTCCAATTAGCACCGGGAGGCCCTCGAGCGGCAAATAGGGCATAGAAAAAAAAACCACGCGAGCAGTTGCTCCAGCGTGTGTTGAAATGAGGCCAGGGGAATCCCCACGATGATCGGGGACCTTTAAAGCCTCGATCTGAGGCACCCCCAGGGTCTTTTGTTAAGTTGGGAGGAGAAGGGGGAGGAATGGGGGGGGAAATTCAAACCGTCCCACTTGAATCCGAAGTTTTCCTCCTTGTTGGAACGAAGACAGCGAATTTCTACACGATGGAGCCACCTAGTGGCTTTTTTTAGAATAGCACAGCTAAGAGAAAAGGTAATTTAGCAAATAAAAAGCCTAATTTGGTGATTTGACTAAAACTAGGATGGGAGTCCGTTGCCAGCCATCCTTCTCGTGAAAGGACGAGTCAAATCTGGGGCTACAGGAGGCGGATCCTAATCTAAATAAGAAAAAAATAGACAGACTCGCCGCAGTTTTCCTCCTTGTTGGAACGAAGACAGCGACTTTCTACACGATGGAGCCACCTAGTGGCTTTTTTTAGAATAGCACAGCTAAGAGAAAAGGTAATTTAGCAAATAAAAAGCCTAATTTGGTGATTTGACTAAAACTAGGATGGGAGTCCGTTGCCAGCCATCCTTCTCGTGAAAGGACGAGTCAAATCTGGGGCTACAGGAGGCGGATCCTAATCTAAATAAGAAAAAAATAGACAGACTCAGTCCTGAAACCGGATTGGATGAGGACAACCCATCCTGAATGCTGGCTCCTCCCCAGGATGGAGAATGACCCAATGGGGAAAGATAGGCTGTAGGTTCTTTTCTCCTTCCCGTTTCTCCTCTGCCTCAACTCCTTCAGTTGGGCATCTATAATTATACCACATTGACAGAGCTCTTCCAGGATATTTGTGGTGCTTTACCTCACCAGTTTCATTTCTCAGGTCATCAGTCAGCCCTTCTCTGAACTGGTCATCAGGGCTAAGTCATCCCACCCTACATCATCAACAAATAAATTAAACGTCTGAAATATATTTCCTTACTCTTTGTCTCAATAAACAGTATTGTCCACTTGGGTGCTGCTTCCTTCAGCAAGCTCAACGCAAAAGTTATTTTGGTGTGAACAGCGAGAAATTCTACTGGTCTGCCTGACATCAACATCTCACACCAGGAGCCAAATTATGGAATTGATCCTGGTCCTCTCCAAGGTTCTCCGGCAAGCATCACTGTTGTGATGCTGTGGGTTGAGGCAAATTCTTCTCCAGTTGGTGTGTTAGTTGTTATCATGGCATTCTGTAAGCTAGTCATCTGTACATATATTTGCTGTTAGTGTTTTAACAACATGGCTGCCAGACACTCAGCGGTTAGAAGGGTTCCTTGAGGATTGGACGCCATTCTTGAAATTCCTCTCTTTGGAAAAGAGTAGGAGATTTGCAAGATTGAGTCAGCCCTCATAGCTAAACCAAACAGGAAACATGACAAGATGAACTAATTCTACTTTATTGTGAGGCTACATTAGCAGAATCTTGCAAGTCTGAATATACAAACTTCCCAATGATGCCATTTTTAACTGCTTGCTTCATTGGGAGGGGGGGTCCCTAATTTTCTTTCTCTGAGCAATAAGCCACTGGGGGCTCCAGCCTCTCTTTGTCTACCTGTTTTCTAGGCAGCATCTCTTCCCTGTTCCCCAACGCCACACATTCCATTACATCTACTGAGACAAAAAGAAATCAAAAGTCCTAAAAAAGAATTCAATGACTTCAGGAGCAATGAATGTTTATTGCAACGCTTATCTCTACTTATAATTTACTCCATAAAAACATTCGATAAGCTATGCAGATTTAACAATCCTAACAATCCAAAAAAGGATTGTATCCCAGCCTTTTGCAATCTGATAATTTAGAGGATGGATATCAGCCTTCCGATTTCCTAGTGAGGATGACCAAATGGGGATCTTGATTTAGGGAATAAACAGAATGAACTGAATATTCTAATTGTAAATAATGAGAATTTTGTGAAATATGGATTTTTCATCTAGCAGCATCATAAATAGCCAGCATACCAGGTCCATGTGCATTAACAAAATTAATTATACAATCTATTCCACTAACTAAAACACAGCCATGCTAATGAGTCTTATTTAATTATCAGGAGTTATAGTTATATCAGTCTCCTCTGAATTATTGGAAACATGTAATCCTTTGAGGGATTAAGTATTATATTGTTATATTCTCTGGTATGTTACTGTTCTGCCTGTTTTAAGGCAGAGAAACGCAAACAAGGTAATGTACTGAAGATATTTATATCCCACAATTTAAAATTAAACTTCTTTTTATCTAAATTGCCTTAGAAACTTATTTTTAATCATAAAGTACAATAGTAAAAAAATGAAGAATGCAAGCAAGGTTGCCCATAAGTGACCTTCCAAAATAAAATTAAATAAAAGCTTTCATGTGCGATCAGTAGCATTTCAGATTTGTCCAGAGACAAAAGTTTACAATTCTGGCACCACCACTAAAATCATTCTGTCACGGCATACTTCCCATTCCAATGATATTAGCAGTGATCTGAAAACAGTTTCAAATGTCAGTAATGAAATTCAAGAGCTTCGTACGGCTCACAGTAGTCCTTAAGATAATTGTTAAAATCTTGAATAGCATGGGGCCAGTTATTATAAGCATTAATGCTCGGAAATGAAATAGCATTGTATCATAACTTCTAAATCTCTCCTTTAAAAGCTTTAAAATTCTAAATGAGTTTCTCTGTAACTTCATTTAAAAGTGAGGGTTGTAAAAAGCCTTCTAGTGAAAGAGTCCCCTGTAGAATTGATCTAAACGCCCTCTTTTCATACATTATGAGGCCCTTTTTTTCAATTTCCCTTCATAGTTGCACATCAATCAGCCCAACACAGTTGATGAATCCTCTGATCAGGATATCAGCATGTCTGTTTGCTGCTTTTTTTTAGCTTTCTGGAGGGTCCCGTTTACTCAGGAATTCAGCCCTTGCAGAAGATGAGTAGCTGATAAAGCAACTACATGCCTGTAGATCAGGGGTGTCAAACTCAAGGCACGTGGGCCGGATCCAGCCCGCGGGGTGCTTAAATCTGGCCCACGGGGATGCCCTGGAAACAGCAAAGGACCGGCCCATGGTGCCTCTGCCAACGAAAATGGAGCTTGGGAGGGCCGCGCCTGTGGCCCTCCCGAGCTCCATTTTCACTGGCAGAGGGTTGCAGGAGGCCATCACAGCCGAAAATGGAGCTCAGGAGCCCGTTTTTGCTGGCAGAGTGCTCGGGCCACCACAGGCGCCTCCGACACGAGTGACATCGAGCTGGCCATGCCCCCCCCCAGGTCAAACACAACCCTGATGCGGCCCTCAATCAAATCGAGTTTGACACCCCTGCTGTAGATGAAGCTCCATCTCAAATTATACAAGTGTAAAAAGAGAAAAATATAGGTGGTCCTCACATAATGTCCACTTGTTCAGGGACCATTCGAACGTACGGTACTATGGCACTGAAAGAGTGGTACTTACAACCAGTCCTCATAACTATGTTGATCACAGCAACCCTCACAACCACGTGATTCCCATTTGCGATCTCCTTTGCCAGCTTCCTACAAGCAAAGTCAACGGGAAAGCCGGCAGGAGATTACCAATAGTGATGACATGACATCCTCACTTAACGACCCATGGTGATTTGCTTACTAACGGCAATTGGAAGTGCTGGAATTTCTGTCGCTAAGCAGCATGGTCACGAGATGTTGGGCTTTATGACTGCATTGCATAGTGACAGAAATTCCAATCATAATTAATACTATTACTATCTACTAGAAGGAAAAGTGTAAGCAAAATATTATAGGCAAGGTTTTGTTGGCCATGAGTATAATCACTAGTGATGCACCAGAATGCATTCCAGAAAATTATCCTTACCCTAAATATTTAGGTTTTAATTAGTTTATAAATGCTTTTCCCCAGTGCCAAGCTGCCCTATGATGTTTATATACGTTTTATTTATGTTATATATTAATTGGGAGTTGCCCAGAATTAATTGATAGATGAGTCGCTATGCAGGTAGTCCTCAATTTACAACAGATCATTTAGTGATCGTTCGAAATTACAACAGCACTGAAAAAAGTGACTATCGTTTTTCACAATTATGACCATTGCAGCATCCCCATGATCATGTGATCAAAATTCAGACATTTGGCAACTGATTCATATTTATGACGGTTGCCATGTCCTGGGGTCACATGTGATCAGCTTTTGAGCTCTTCTGGTAAGCAAAGTCAATGGGAAAACAAGATTCACTTAATAAAACTTGTTACTAACTTAACAACTGCAGTAATTCACTTAACAACTGTGGCAAGGTAGGTTGTAAAATGGGAGAAAAATTCCCTTAACAAATGTCTTGCTTAGCAACAGAAATTTTGGGCTCAACTGAGGTCATAAGTCAAGGACTACCTGTATAAATGTTTTAAATAAATAAATATGAAATCAAGGGATGCTAGTGAAAAATTGCAGGAACGCTTATTTTAAATGGAATTGTTCTCATCCCTCCACACCTGTCACAAGCTGAAATAAAAACTAGTCAGAGTGAGAACCTATATTTATTCTTTTTCTTCACCAGGAAGAAACATAAATGCCTTTGAGGCATACAAAAGGCCATGGATAGTTTCCCCCCCACCCCTCTGCATATACCATCCAAAATTTTACAGTATTTTCTCTTTTTAAAACTTTGTGCCACATCTTTTACTTGGACAGTCAATTGCCAGAGAAGGTTTAAGGAAATGAAGGATGGATAGAGAGATAGATAGATAGATAGATAGATAGATAGATAGATAGATAGATAGATAGATAGATAGATAGATAGATAGATAGGCTTATCTCTACTTTTGTTGTCACTAAGTGGAAAACGTCAATTATTTGGAAGAACATATATTAGCATTTGGGATGTTTCATTTGTATTGTTGCCACCACTGTAAATCCTTAATGCAAAATCCATGTTGGTAGAGGATATATAGTTATTCCATCTATCCCATTAAAACCCATTTAGTATAGAAGATGTTGAGCCAAGCACAAAATCTGCCATGTAAAAGGAAACAATAACTATTAATTGCCAACTTCACAAAAAAAAAATGTGACAAGCGTACGGTATATATCACAGCAGACATATTGTTACATGGACTTCATGCAAAAATATTGCTGAGAAGACTAAAGGCCAAAGTAAGGAAACTTTGTAGAAAAAGCTTAACAGGGATTTAAAAAAAAGGGAATGGCTACATCAGTTGATTGATGAACTGGAAAGTTCCCATAAAGGTTGCATTATGCAAGTTGAGTAAATAGCAAAATTTGCTAACATTAATTCAAGCACTTATAAAAACAGAAAATGTGTTAAGTAACTCGATTGTCAGAACCAAATGTCACATGAAAAAACCCTTTAAATCTCAGCAAAGAATGAATGGTCTTTTGCTGTCACTTTGCTTTTCATTCCCTCATATTTATCCATGTAGAAAATGTCCAGCATGGCATATTCAGTAATGATGCCAACAAAACCTCTCACACAGCTATTTCTCATACAGTCTTTCTATTGTGTGTCTTAAGATTTATAGGAATTGTTGCCATCTGCACGTTTATTTTTATTTATATATTTCCTTTGTTATTTTTATAAATAACACAAGGTGGTGAACATATCTAATACTCCCTTTTCCTCCTATTTTCTCAATAACCACAACCCAGTGAGGTACGTTGGGCTGAAGGAGAGTGACTGGCTCAAAGTCACTGAATTGGTTTTCATGCCGAAGTTGGGACTAGAACTCACAGTCTCCTGGTGATTGGCCCAAAGTAACCAAGGTGGCTTTCATGCCTAAAGAGAGATTAGAATTCACTGCTTTCCATTTTCTAGCTTGGTGCCTTAACCACTAGACCAAACCGTATTTACGTATCTACGATTACCATGCTGGAGAACGTTATATGTGAACCTACTAGTCATATAATGGGGCCTGACCTGTAATTTACATAATGCTTATTCCTACCATTGTCATCCTTTAAAAAAAAAATAGTTGCTTGGTGCAAGAAGAACAACCTGTAGAAATGCAGAAAATGGCATGGAGAGAAAGGTAGCATCTTTTTTCTAATTCACTCCATTTCCAGATCCGAACAAAACTCACAGATACAAGGAAAATGAGTTAGTTCCATAGTTATGAGTTTAGTCTTCATTAGAAGATTCTGCACTAACCCTGCAGAAATGTTTTACTGCAGTGTTTCCCAACTTGGTCACTTTAAGATGTGTGGTCTTCAAGTCCCAGAATTCTGGGAGCTGAAGTCCTCAGTTCTTAAAGTGGCTACGGTTAAGAAACACTGTTTTTCAGTTGACTTTACCTTTTGTTTCTGGGCTATTATAACTCAGTTCTGACTTTTCAGTATAGATCTAAAAAGATAACCATATCCTTATATTCTAAATGAACAAAGGGCTAAGTAGGAATTCCAAGCCACTTTTGTTCTTTCAAAGCAGTAACTACTTTTCAAACAATTCCTCCCAATTTAAAATCATCCTTCCACTGCTTTGCTATAAAGATAGTTAACGCTTATAAGAAAGCTAGGAAAAAGCCCCCATCCAAAGGTTTTTTGCACACGGCAAAAATACTGGAATGTAAACATAAGATACTGTACTTGTCCACTTGAGTCTGCAGCCTGCTGGAAGTGGGTGGCTAAAGACGTTTCATCTTGGAAAACTTCATTACATTCCAAACACTTCAGACTATGCCTGCACAACTTCGAAGAGTCTTCATCTAGAGGCATGGCTGGTGGAACAGGCGTACTTGAAGGAGCTGATATGACTGTCCCAGTTATGCCGGACTGTATCTTTGTTATGGTGTGGATGCCCACTCCGGTCGGATTCTGAAGAATGGACGACGTAACAGAACTATTGCTTGTGGGCGAGGCTATCATCTGATCGGCAGGAACTGGCTTCAGAATCAAATGAGAACACTGCATCACCACCCCTTTCTCTTTGTGACCTCGTGCATGAGAAAGAAGGCTGCATTTGTTATAGAAAACAAGGTTTTTTGTGCAGTGGTTACAGGTGACTTCGATCCGCACGCTTCTCCTGTCGTAGTGTTGAGCCAGGCTTTTTTCAAGGGCGAAGGAGTCACCGCATTCCAAGCATTTGTAACCACGTGTGGGTAAAGCGATGCCCGCGTTTATAGGAGGGCTAAGATTTGGGATATAAACCGGGACGGGGTTAACACTGCTGAGCACCTTGTTGAAAGCTTCAACGACAGAGCTCTGTAGAGAGGACACCACCTGAACCCGAGACACTTTTTTCGAAGGCTGAGACGCTGCTGCAGAAATTATTGCCTGCTTGATCTGTTGCTGAGGTTTCGTGAGCACTTGGCGGAGTTCGGAGGTGGTCTGAGCACTTTGAGGCAGTAGATTAAGGTTGGCAAGATGGACCGTCTTTGGCACAAGTTTCGCGCTGGCAAGGCTCGAGGCAGGCACCACAACTGTTTGCTGCTGTATAGCATTGGCGGCTTTGATGATGGCGCTGCTGGCGCTTTGCACCGAAGCAGCGGATATGACGGTGGCTTTCACCGTGGTGTTGTTTGCAAGTTTCAGATTGATCACCTGTGACCCTGCCGTCTTGACAGCCGATACGGGAAGAAAAGCAGTTGCCACAGGCTTAATGGTGACTTGTTTGGGAGTGAGCTCTGCGGAAGCCACCGCGTTGGTGACCACTGTTGATTGGAGAGGTGCCCTGGGGGGAGAAGAAAGAACTGCAGCAGAAGTCGGGGAAGACAGCAACGATGTCACAGAAGCCACCATGGATGCCGCTTGCTCCGGTTTCCTACCGCTGTCCAACAAATCAACTTCAGGCAACACACGCGTGACCGTTCTCTTGATCTCCCCCGAGGACGTCTTGATGGTTTTGATGCGCACCTTGGGGATGGCTGGCGTCGAGCCTGCAGGCGATGGTGGGGAACCTTTGCTGCTGTTTTCACTTGATATACTCCTGGGACTGTCAGGTTGTTTGACAGGGGGCTTTTTTGCACAGTCAATGAGACTCTGAGACTCGGGGGATTTGTCCACGGCGCGGGGGCTTTCACTGGTATCTTTCTGCAAGGGAGAGGATCCCCTTGAATTGGATTGTGGGTCTTTGCCAGTGTCCGTGGCTGCCTTCTTAGCACTTAGAGCTGCAATTGCAGCAATACAGGAAGAGAGTTTTGCTGAGGATTTTGCTTTAGCCTGGGAAAGACTGGTAAGGGTTGCTTCTCCTTTCTCCGTATTTATTTTCCCATCGACCGCTCTGTTTTCAAGGAGTTTCTCGGAGTTTTCTTTAAGCAGCTTGTCATCCATCTTCCTAGCTTTAAAGGGTTCATAGTGACCTAAAGGTGATGGGTTTGTTTCCGAGTCTCTTTTAGACACCTTGGGTTTATCAGAATTACCTGAACCTGCAACTCCGTGTTTCATCAAGTTTTCTCCTCCGAGTACTTTTAACTTCTCATAGTCCTGCTGGGAGACAGACCTTGTTAATACGTTTGTTCTGAAGTTTCCACGCATGTCCTCTTTATCCGGGGGGTCGTCCACCTCGATTTTTTCATCATCGTCGAACTCTTCAGCACTTGAGATAGGACTAAATTGGTTAAAGGCAGACTCTTTCAGTGTATTTTCCGACACGGAGCCCTCGTCTTTGAGCGATTTGCCTTCCTCTTTATTATAACTTTCTAGAGCTGATACCGTTAAGAAACCGTTGTGTAACCCGTTGCCTGTGGAATGGTGGTTATCTTTCTCCGCTCCTTCAGAGGAATCAATTGTCCGTACATTTTTCACAATGACACTTACACCGACGTCAGATGAGGATGGTGCGTGGGAATCATCCTCCGGATGGACATTCTGCTTTATATGGCTGTCGTGATCCTCGTGGCCAGATTCAATAGCCGCTTTTGGGTCAACCATATCTGGTATGTCAAAGGCTGCAAGCAGATCATCAAAGTCTGGAGTCTTCATATCTCCCATGGTCACGTTAGCTTTTTAGGAGTCAATCTGCAAAAACAAAACAAATTTTATGTCAGCACCTTTTGTTCTTTCAAAACGCTATCTATACGTTTCAAACAATATTGCTGATTTTTTAAAAAAATTAAACCCATTTTTAAAACTATCAGTGGAAATAAAGCTTATGTGGGTTTTTTTAACTGGTTATTCTTCCAGTCCTTTGTCTCTAATTTATGTTGAAAACTCACAAATATGGAAACTTACAATTTTAACTAATCATACCCGAAATATTTAATGTAATATACAGATAAAACATATCAGCAGATCATCAAAATTATCAAAACTACTAATTTCAGCTCTATTTAATGAGTTCACCATATTGCATTGAATGAAAAAGATAATTAGCATAGAGTATCTGAAAAAAATTACTGTATGCATTTCATTGAAAAATTCTTCTCCATAAGAAGAATTTTAATATTTTAAAACAGTGTCACAAAAGTTCCATTAAAACATTTAACTCAATCTCAGTACTCAATGTAGCTCAATTTGTTCAGCATCCTAACACAAAAAAGAACTCTGTGTCCCTCTAGGGATAGGAGACAAGAAAATACCTATTGGAGAATCATAATTATAATGTCTGATCTGTACAGGAAAAGTTTCAGGAGAAAAATTCTTAACAGAAACAGAAATTAAAATAATAATTCTAAATAAGTATATTCAGGATCCAAGAATACCAAAGAAAGAATGACGATGTAAGGATGTTCCAGTAATGGGACAATAATTTTTTTAAAGATTTTCCTCTGTTAGATGAAGGGGGCAAGGAAAGGAATTTGTATGTACCTAATCCTCCTTACGCTACATACAAAAATGGAAATTATTATGTTTAAATATGGATGCATTCAAATTATACCAACATGTCCACAATGAAAATAAAATACAATTCTCCATGCTGATGACTTAAAAATAAAATGTAGCTAGCTAGCTAATCAAATAAGCAGCTTATATGGAATAACTTAATACATGCACGTGCAAAAAAGCACCATGCATCCAATTCTAATTTAATTTTAGGATTATATGGCCAATTTCAAAAGTCAATCTTAGTAGAGGGCAGCAATGTGTTAAGGAAAAAGGAAAAGATCTCCTTGTCCAGTCATGTCCGACTCTAGGGCGCAGTGTTCATCTCTATTTTTTTGGCCAAGGGAGCCAGACTTGTCCGAAGACAATTTCTGTGGTCATGTGGCCAGGATGGCTATACACCAAAGGCACACGGAATGCTGTCACCTTCCCACCAAAGTGGTACCTATTAATTAACCATTAATCTACTCACACTTGTATGCTTTTGAATTGCTAGGTATTAAGTAGGGACATGTAAAATATCATGCAATGTTCCAATGCTAGAATGGACTATTCCAATCAGGGAATGAACCAATCTGAGTGTTCCACAAAGTTGCTGACCCATGGATTAGTTGATTTTGAGATCTGAACCCTTTTGTAATATAGATAATCCTCGACATATGACCAGGGGTGGGCTTCAAAATTTTTAGCAAGGGGTTCTCTGCCTGGTTGCTGGGTGGGCATGGCCATGGCCTAGTCGGCCCCCTGCACCATGGTGGAGGGGGGCGTTTTTGCCCTCCCTGGGCTCCGGAGGCTTTCCTCGAGCCTCCGGAGGGTGAAAACAGCCTCCCCAGGATCCGGAGGCTTTCTGGAGGAAATCCCAAACTTCTGGTAGGCCCGTTTTTCGCCCTCCTGAGCCTCCACGCGCACCTGCACTTACCTGCATACAAAACGGGCCACGTGGGGACTCCTGGGAGGGGCGGGGTGGGGCCATCCAGGAGTGGGATTTGGGGGTTCTCCGAACTGCACAGAATCTTAGCTAGAGGTTCTCCAGAACCCCTGCGAACCCCCAGCAGCCCACCCCTGCATATGACTATGACCAGAATTTTAATTGCTAAGGAAGGCAATTGTTAAGTGAGTCATGCCTGATTTTATGACCTTTTTTTGCCCTCACTGTTAAGTGAATCATTGCAGCTGTTAAGTGAATCAAGTAGTAGTTAAATGAATCTGGCTTCCCCCCCCCCCCGACTCTGCTCATTGGAAGCTGGCTGGGAAGGCTGGAAATGATGATCACACAAAAGTAAGTACCGGTAACTTTTTTCAGTGTCGTTGTAACTTTGAATGGTTGGTAAACAATTGGTTGTAAGTTGAGCACTTCCTGTACTTGGAATACAGTAATTTATTCCAAAGTCAGTTTATTTTGGGGTAAAAACATTCAACGATGGGACATTTTGCATGCCTATTTTGTTTTGACACACATAAAGCATTTTTAAACCACATCAAGGAAATAACTGTAATGCCTGACAATCACTGTAATCAGGATTTTTAAACCAGGGTTTGGCAAAATATTTCAGAGATGAGTGCCAAAATACTAAACACTAAGAAGGGGTGAAACTCTTGCAAAATCTTTAAATATTGTGAGATTTTGGCAATGCACAGAATCTCATGTATGCACACACAGTATCTTGAAAAGCTGGATTTTTCACTTGAAGTTTGCAAAATTTGCCTGCTTGGGCAATCAAAAATATTTGGGGGTTCGACACTCACATGATCATGCATTGTGAGTGCCTCTATTTCCGTGATGGCGAACCTATGGCACGCGTGCCACAGGTGGCACGCAGAGCCCTCTGCAGGCACGCGAGCCATCGCCCAGCTCAGCTCCAGCGCGCATGCCCGCACGCCTCCCGCTGGCCAGCTGATTTTTGGGTATCTGCTGTGCATGCGTGGAGGGCGGGGCGCATGTAGGAGATGCGCGCGCATGCACAGGGTGGGGGGGCGCGTGTGCATGCGTTGGGGTGGGGGGAGCGCGGGG
>QLTV01003108.1:2809684-2824787 GCA_003457575.1 Thermophis baileyi | reverse complement strand
TCAGGGGGGCCTGCTAAGCCCAAAACGGGGTGCGGTGGGGTGCGGTGCTCCCCTTGCGGCCCATTTTGGTCCCAGGAGGCTGCAGGGAGGCCTGCTAGGCCCAAAATGGGGCGGGGGAGGGTCGTGTGCGCATGTGTGTGGGGGAGGGGGAGCACGGGGGGTGTCACGCACGCATTGCATTATGGGTGCCAGCACGCACGCAAGCTGTCGCACGCACGCACGCGCGCTTTCGGCACGCGAGGAGAAAAAGGTTAGCCATCACTACTCTATTTAATTATCTCTGCTGTAAACCAGAGGGAATAAATGGTGTTTGGAGATGGGAACAAATCTAGAAAAATACTGGTGTCTCAAAACATCCCTTTCTAAAACCTCAGGCCCGTTTTAAGTTTTGTTTCTATTTTTTTTTAATTAAAAAAATCCTTGTTTCAAACTAATCGCAATGAATCTTAATCATAAAGTTCAGTATAATGCCAAATCAAACTAGAAGCAAAGATAGCAGGTAGGGAAGAGGGAAGACATATAAACAATCAGTTTATCTCCTCTCTTTCTCTTTTATCTTTATAAATTGCAGCTTATATATGCTCTGAAAACACCTACTGTGGAAAACAATTTGCTAGTAAATCAGTGAAATTTTAAATTGGCTTGGCAAAATTATTTGAGCAACCTATTTAGATCTGAGGTATAAACATCTGAATATCATAGGCAAAATGAAGAATTGAAATGGAGTGAACAGCTTACATACCAGGTGACTCAAAAATCCTATTAACTGCAAATTATGAGGCAATATTTATCCGCCACTCCTTCTTGCTTCGTCCAAATTTTCCATTACAATATCTAACAACAAAAATATTTCCTCCAATATTTTTGCCTTTTTATTGAATTTGCTCTCCCCAAATTAGGTAAACTGACAAAACCAATTGGTAATCTTGAAAAACTGAAAAAGGACTCCACTTAGTTTGCATTGCTGCAGTGGGTATGTAACTCGCTTCTCTCCAAATATTATTGCAAAACAGAGATTATCATAATTACATTTGCTGAAGGATGATCACAGTATAAATACCAAAAAGATAAAATAACGCATCAAATAAAATCCTTTTATATACCCACATGCTAGTCATTTGCATGCGTGTATATTAAAGCTGTGCAGCAGTTTAGATTCAATTCCAAAAAGTGTACCAATGGCTGCAAAGGGCACCTATCTGAGCCCGACTCATTTAAAGTTTCAGACGCATGCTATGTTGATGAATCACTTTTTCTGAATCAAATCCAAAACACCGTACAGATAGTCCTCGGCTTACAACGGTTCATTAAGTGACCTTTCAAAGTTGCAACGTCACTGAAAAAAGTGACTTAGGACCATTTTTCACACTTACAACTGTTGTAGCATCCCCGTGGTTCACATGATCAAAATTTGGACGCTTGGCAACAGGTATGCATGTGTGACGGTTGCAGCGTCCCAGAGTCACGTGATCCCCTTTTGCGACCTTCTAACAAGCAAAGTCAGATGGGGAAGCCAGATTCACTTAACAACTGTGTTACTAACGCAACAACTGCAGTGATTCACTCAACAACTGTGGTAAGAAAGGTTGTAAAATAGGGCAAATCTCACTTAACAACTGTCTCACTTAGCAACAGAAATTCTGGGCTCAATTGTGGGCGTACATTGTGCACTATCTGTACAATGCCCAGATACCTTTGGATACTATTCTCCCCCTTCCTCCAAAACAGCGGTTCTCAACCTGTGGGTCGCGACCCCTTTGGGGGTCGAACGACCCTTTCACAGGGGTCGCCTAAGCGCGCACTAGCCCGCCACGCCCCCTGTCAAGTCATCGCGTGCGGGGAGGGGGCGGGGAGGGGGTCGCGGCATTAGGAAGGTTGAGAACCACTGCTCCAAAATATAAATATATATAGAATCAGATGATGTTAAGACCCAAAGTCACCAGAGGTGGGAATCAATGGATTCTACCACTGGTTGCAAGACATGATCTTTCACTCTCCATTTTCAGAGTTAAAAAAAATAAGGTGGAGGGAAGAAATCTGTTTTACTTAATGAATCCACATATTAATTGGATAAATCTTTAAATGAAGGTTCTGCAGTCTACATTCAGCTAACACTAAAGGAATTCCAGATTAAACTGAAGGAACCGTGGTGGCGCAGTGGTTAGAATGCAGTAGTGCAGGCAAATTCTGCTGACTGCCAAGAGTTCAATCTTGACCAGCTCAAGGTTGACTCAGCTTTCCATCCTTCTGAGGTCGGTAAAATGAGGACCCAGATTGTTGGGGGCAATAGGCTGACTTTGTAAACTGCTCAGAGTGTTGTAAAGCAGCGGTCCCAACCTTTCTGGTTTGGCGGCCCAGAAGGGGGAAGAGGGGATAGTTCCCTGAGAGTGGCAGGACTTTTGTGTGCGAGGGGAGCTACCGCTTGCGCGAGGGGAGCTTCCCATGTGTGCATGCGCTCGCCCGCCATTCGCACAGCCTGTTTTCGAACAGGCCGCAGCCCAGTAGTGGGCCGCAGCCTGGGGGTTGGGGACCCCTGCTGTAAAGCACTCCATACCAAGTTCAACAAATCCTTGTCTCTGAAATATCAGTGGGTTACTTCATGACTATGGAAGATCTCACACCTCACCAATGTACTGTGACCACATATAAGGAATGCAGAAAATATTTTCCCAAACAGAATTTTCAAGTAATTGCATCAATACACAGGTAGTCCTTGATTTACGACTGCAACTGAGCCTAAAATATCTGTTGCTAAGTGAGACATTTGTTAAGTGAGTTTTGCCCCATTTTACGACCATTCTTGCCACATTCGTTAAGTGAATCAGTGCAGTTGTTAAGTTAGTAACAGGGTTGTTAAGTGGATCTGACTTCCCCATACACTTTGCTTGTCAGAAGGTCGCAAAAAGCGGATCACATGACTCCAGGACACTGTAATGGTCATAAATATGAATGAGTGGTCAAGCGTCTGGATTTTGATCACATGACCACGGGGATACTGCAACGGTTGTAAGCGTGAAAAACATTTGTAAGTCACTTTTTTCAGTGCGGTTGTAACTTTGAACGGTCACTAAACGGACTGTTGTACATCGAGGACTATCTGTACTCAATTTAACAGGGAGAAGTAAATAATTGCTTTCTTTTTTCTCCCATAAAAACAATATGGTCTGAAATGCGTTAGCAATGTACAGATCTAATTCTACAATTCTTCCTCAATTATATCTTTTACAACTTGCTGCGGAAAAGGCGGAAGCTTTGTCACATTGGCAAATAAGAGTTGCTTAGGCAACAGGCCTTAAGCAACCTAATTTGCTTTGTAGTCCCATTCTTCCAATGTGGAAATATGCTCTGTTAACTCCAGAGCATCACTTCCTACATCTCTACTGTAGGAAGCCATGAGAGATCAGTATAGAATAATAGCTTCTTATCTTGCACATTAAGCCCTACCAAACCTTTCTTACATTGTTCTTAGCTGGGACAATACTGTCTAGTTTCCTGGCCTCAGTAAAGCCATTTCTATGTGAGATTTTATTGTATAATTGCCCTGCTTCCTTTATGGAATTTTTGAGGATCCAGATAATATGGCAATAACTTTGTAATCCCCCAATGTTTTCCTACTATTGCACCTATCTTCCGCAATCATTGTTTTAAAATTGTTGGTGAAGAGCAGGAGTGGGTTCCTCCCGGTTCTCCCGAACCGGTAGTGGCCCACTGGTGATGTCACGATGATGTCACCAAACCGGATCGGTCGATCCCGGTCCGTGGGGGCCGCCATCTTTTTTTTGAATTTTTTTAAAATTCTTTTTTTGAATTTTTTTTTTATTTTTATTTTCCTTCTGAGCATGCACAGAAGCTGACTTCCAGCACTCTGCATGCGGTCACCATCTTTTTTTCGGCTTTGGTTTTTTTTTTGTTACTGCGCATGCGCGCATGCACAAAGCGCCCAGGCGCCCACATGGCGTGCCCACGCGGCGCGGGAGGGAGCGAACCGGCAGCGAGGTAAGTTGGAACCCACCCCTGGTGAAGAGGGCAAGAAACAACCAGAAATGCAAACACTGACCTGAAAATAAGCAACTGGAATGGAGTGAGAATTGTTTTTAGAGAAACAAAATGATCCTCTAAGAATGCTCTTCTTTTTAGTGCAATATTCAATTGCAAATGGTGGACACCTCTGGGGGACTTTGTGCCACGTCACAAATAGTTTTCTTTTTGTTTTACATTAAATAGATATTCAATTAAAAACAGCCGATACTTCAGAAGATCTTACAAAAGACTACAGCAGTGGTTCTCAACCTTTCTAATGCCGTGACCCTGGAGCATTTCGCCCCTGGTGCCACGCCCCCTTTGTCACCTCATCCCATGCGGGAAGGGGGTTGCGGCGGAGGTGACAAAGGGGGCGTGGCATTAGAAAGGTTGAGAACCACTGTTCTATATAATCTGCCTTTTTAATTTTTCCTAGGATATTTCATTTTTCCAGGAGAGGGGTGGGTGCTAACTTCCTACAATACTTAAAAGCAAAATCAAGTTTCTCTTAGGGAAACATTAATATGCTTCTTTATTACTTAAGATGGCATGTGTACAGATGAATTTTTTTCTTTACTAATATACCTAAGAAATGGTATTAAAATATCCTTAATTATGTTTCCCCCCCCCCAAATGTACTGTTAATTTTTCAGTCATTGCAATTTTCCTTATTTTCAAATGCAACTGATCCAAAGAAAATATATGCTTTAGTTTTTCAGTGCTCTTCAATAGAAAATCTGGAATTATAGGAATTAATTTAATTATGTACTAATTCAACCTAATATGAAAACATTAACTGTTTTAAAAGAAATATTGAATTAACCAAAAGCAGAATTTTATTTTTTTTAAATACAAGACAACTTTTTTATTTATTCATTTATTCAAAAATTTTTGCAACATCAGTAACTAACCTGAAATTGCTTTAATTTTCAAAGGGGTTGAATTAATCAACTGTGATCTAGTAACATGGAAAAGTATCTGTGAGGGATGCTTTAAATTTAGAAATCAACACTAAACAGGAGGTTGGATTTGATGCCCTAAATAGTCTGTTCCAACTCTAGGGATTTGATGATCATTTGCAAACTTTTTATGTATTGCTTTCCATAGCATATTGAGGCAATATACACCATCAGTTTTATGAACAGCAGGATACACTTCATGTAAATGTGGTTCATAATTACTTTCATATCAGCTAATACATCATACCTTAACTAGATGTCTAAGGCTGCCTTTGCAATACAAATCTTAAGCAATAACCATGAGGTTTAAGTTTGAACACTAGAATTGTAATATTGGAAGGAGTCACCCTTCTGTTCAGGGAGAAATCCAAATGGCTGTCCAGCTCCTGCTTTAAAAAAATGTCCCCATAGAAAGAAGCCCATCAACTCCCTCAACAATTAGTTCCACTGTCAACTTGCTCTTAGCATCCCGGAAGTTTTTCTTAACATTTAACTAAATGAATCTCCTTCTCCAACTCAGGGTTTCCCAATGTTGGTGATTTTAAGATGTGTGGACTTCAACTCCCAGAATTCCCCAGCCAGCCATGGGGAACATCTTAAAATCACCAACATTGGGAAACCCTGCTCTAACTGAATCTGTTTCTTGCACTATACAACAATAGAAAGGTTTTTTTTAAAAGTAAAGATAATTTTCTTCTATGCAACACTCCTTTGGGTTCTTGAAAAGTGATTTACAAGCCTGCTTCCCAGTCTTTCTTCAAGCCCGTTTCCCTCAATTTCTCCCAGATCATCTTCACTGTTCTTCTATTTGTTCTAGTTTCTCTGAATCTTTCTTAAAATGTAAGGATCTATCAAATCTTAATATACTTCTTGAGGCAGAGTTTGACCAACACAGAATAGAGGGGTATTCAAAATAAAGGTAGACCTTGACTTCTAACCATTCGATTAACAATTATTCAAAGTGGTTCTTGCACTTATGACCGTTGCAGTACCCCCACAGTCATGTGATCAAAATTCAGGCACTTGACAACTGCCATGTATTTATGATTGCAGTGTCCTGTGGTCATATGATCACCATTGGCAAATTTCCAACAAACTAAGTAAAGGGGGAAGGCAGATTAAACTTAACTACCACATGGTTCACTTAATGACCACAGCTAAAAAAAGGGTACAACTCACTTAACGACCACATTACTTAGCAATAGGAAGTTCTGATCCCAACTGTGGTCATAAGTCAAAGACTACTTCTATTTTCCAAATTCCTTGAGATACTAAGGGCAGGCATACCTCCTACCGTGGTTTCTGCTTCAGCATATTCACCTGTTCTAAGAATTAGAGTTCCAACACACCAAGAAATTGAAGATGGCTGGACATAAGAAATGAAATGGTTCTAAGCCCTATAAGTTCCTGGATGTGCAACAGTGATGTCAAAACAATACTTAAATCCACCTTTTTGAAATGTTATCTCATTTCTTCAGGTGGTTGAAATTCCTAACTGGGTTATGGATCTAATCAAAACAAGTCAGGATCTATTGATATGATAGCAGAGACATGAAAGCAGTGTTCCAATATCTCAGGGGCTGCCACAAAGAACAGGGGGGTCAACCTATTCTCCAAAGCACCTGAAGGCAGGACAAGAAGCAATGGATGGAAACTAATCAAGGAGAAAACCAATCTAGAACTAAGGAGAAATTTCCTGACAGTTAGAACAATTAATCAGGAATGACTTGCCTCCAGAAGTTGTGGGTGCCCCAACACTGGAGGTTTTTAAGAAGAGACTGGATAGTCATTTGTCCGAAATGGTAGAGGGTCTCCTACTTGAGCAAGGGGTTGGACTAGAAGACCTCCAAGGTCCCTTCAACTCTGTTATTGTAGTATTATAACCATATTTTTTCAGCACTTGCAGGAGGGGCTGTCAAATGACAGAAGCACCATTCTCACCATCTGGATGCAGGCCACACTCCTTTTGTACAGCCATCATAACATTGCAAGCATGTACGAAAGGGGCGAAGCTCATATGACAATGATATAACGCTGCTTTTGTCATTTTGATAAACGCATTGGGCCCTGTGGATGTCTGTTTCAAATAGCTGCAAAGGTAGCATAAGCCAAGTGTTTTTCTCACTGTGGCGGATTTGTTAGTTCATTTGTGCATTTCATCTTCTTCCTCTCTATCCTTGGTCTCCATGTTATGGATAGGAGATGAGACAGTTCATAAGGCATTTCTATTTCCCCTTCAGTCATCTGATCCATGTCCTCTGTCTAACACACCACTTTAGCTGTTATGTTTTCAATATCTCTTTCATTAGTAGTCCCTCACTGATGTTCCCAACTCCACAGGTCAAGATATTGAGTGGTAAAATTAAAATTTAGTCAGTGGAAGGATCCCAAATTAAATTCTTCACTTTAAAAATCTTAAGTAATGAAACAGATATCTGCCAGAGACTGCAGATTTCAAGAATACAGTGGTACTTTGGTACTCATAGTTAATTGGGTTCAGAAGGCACGATGAGTACCAAAAACGATGAGAAGGGGCGTTGGTCTTACCTGATACGCCTCTTCTCATAGGGTGGAGCTAACCTCCAAGAATGGGATGACACTGTCCCTTCAGCCAATGAGGATTGAGTCTGTCAAATTGTATTTCTTCGTCCTCTTGCCTCATTATCCCTCTTTGACGAAGAACGAAGCACAGACTCGCCGTGTAGCTCCCAAGGTCAAGAACACAAATAAGAAGATTACAATTTGCCGCCCAGAATGTCCAGCAGGTTATAATATCACGTCCAGAGTCAGTCTAGAGAAGCCTAGGGCGGGATTGGAGGTTAGCTCAACCCTATGAGAAGAGGCGTATCAGGTAAGACCAACGCCCCTTCTCCATAGTGGGTGGAGCTAACCTCCAAGAATGGGACATACCAAAGCCGTGTGTCCATTGGGAGGGCTAAGACTGACTGGACTCCCCTGCCCGGGGTACCACATGCTGTAGAACCCGTCGGCCGAACGCCGCCTCCGCCGATGCAAAAACGTCCAGCTTGTAGTGGCGGATAAGGGCGAAGGAGATGCCCAGGTGGCCGCGCGGCAAACCTCCTCGATGGAAGCTTGAGTGGACCAAGCGGCGGTGCCCTCTCCATAGTGGGTGGAGCTAACCTCCAAGAGTGGGACATACCAAAGCCGTGTGTCCGTTGGGAGGGCTAAGACTGACTGGACTCCCCCGCCCGGGGTACTACGTGCTGTAGAACCCGTCGTCCGAACGCCGCCTCCGCCGATGCAAAAACGTCCAGCTTGTAGTGGCGAATAAAGGGCGAAGGAGAAGCCCAGGTGGCCGCACGGCAAACCTCCTCGATGGAAGCTTGAGTGGACCACGCGGCGGTGGTGGCAGCGCTGCGGGTTGAGTGCGCAGTCACCCGGTCAGGCCTAGGCAACGACTGTAGATCATTGCTTCTCAAGAGGATGTGAAGGATTGGGACAAAAATTGGGCAGAACAATCTCCTGGGCTCTATGAAAATAGGAGTTGACCTTAGGAACAAAGGTGGGGTCCAGTCGGAGTACCACCCGATCCGAGTGGAAAACACATAGATCTCCCCGTACCGATAAGGCAGCGAGCTCGGAAATTTTACGAGCGGATGTAATTGCTACTAGGAACGCCACCTTATAGGTTAGAAGTCTAAGTGATGTGTCCCGTAAAGGTTCGTAAGGAGCCCCAGTCAATGAAAGTAGCACCTTGGAAAGGTCCCAGGTTGGATAACAGTGAATAACAGGAGGGCACAGATTGACTGCCCCCCGCACAAACCTGTGCACCAGCGGATGATGGGACAAGGACTCCAGTGACCCACAGGACAGCACCGACGAAAGGGCAGCAACCTGTTGCCGAAGCGTGTTGGGGGTCAGGCCCTTTTGAAGACCCTGCTGCAGGAACTCGAGAATGTTGATGATGGAAAGGTCAACTGGCGAGTACCCCATGCGGGAACACCATTCACAAAATGTCGCCCAGGTGGCCGAATATATTCTTTCGGTGGACGGCCTCCTGGAGGCCTGCAGGGTTCTGATGACACAGTCCGGGACTAATCACCGCTGGAGCGAGCCCCGCTCAAGCGCCAGGCGGTCAGTTGGTACCATCGCGGATCTGGATGCATCACAGATCCCTGGCAGAGCGACGACTCTGTCGGCGGCATCCTCCACGGCCGGTCCACGGACAGGGCCTTGAGGGCCACAAACCAGGCCCTCCTGGGCCAGTGAGGAGCGAGGAGGATGACCTCGGCCCTCTCCTGCAGGACCCGTCTGATGACCGGCCGGTCCACGGACAGGGCCCTAAGGTCCGCAAACCAGGCCCTCCTGGGCCAGTGAGGGGCGAGGAGGATGACCTCGGCCCGCTCCTGCAGAATCCGTCTGATGACCCTGGGCAGGAGAGGGAAAGGAGGAAATACATACAGTAGGCCCGCCGGCCATCTGCAACGGAAGGCATCTACCCCCTCCGCCCCCGCGGATTGAAAACAGGAGAAAAACCGGGGCAGTTTGGCATTCTCCGGGGCGGCAAAGAGGTCCATGACCGGAAGACCAAATCGCCTGACCAGAGCTTGAAACAGAGACGGATGAAGACTCCACTCCACCTGGTCGATGGTGGTGCGGCTGAGCCAGTCCGCCGTCACGTTGGTCACCCCGGAAATATGTTCCGCCGATAGCGACAGTAGGTTGCGTTCCGCCCACAACCCCAGGGTCTTGGCCTCGGCCATTAAGCTGCGGGACAAGGTGCCCCCCTGCCAGTTGATGTTGGCTTTGGCCGCGATATTGTCTGTCAACACGAGGATGTGTTGCCCCAACACTAGGTGCCGGAAGTGCTGGAGCGCCAGGTACACTGCCCTCAGCTCCAAAATGTTTATACTGAGCCGAGCCTCTTCCGGGGACCAAGTGCCCTGAGCCACTGTCGACTGGATATGGGCCCCCCAACTGTACATGCTGGCGTCGGTAGTGACAATGATCCTGTGAGGCTCCAGGAAGAAACTGCCTTTCGCGATGGCTGGCGAAGTCCACCACCAGAGCGAATGCCGAACCGGTGAGGGAACCAGAACCCGGGAGGCCGAAGTGCTGCGGCCCGACTTCTGAAATGGTAAGAGAAACCACTGCAAGTCTCTGGAGTGCAGGTGGGCCCAGGGGGTGATATGGATGGCAGATATCATTTTGCCCAGAAGCGAGGAGAGCAACTTCAAAGGAACCCTGTGCTGCCCCAGGACTAGGAGGGAGATTCCTACGATATCGTCCTGTCGCTCCTGCGAGAGGTACACCATGCCCTCCAAGGAATCAACAATGGCCCCCAAGTGGGTCAATCTAGTGGACGGGGACAGATGACTCTTTTCCAAATTTACAGAAAAGCCGTGGCGTCGGAGGGTGTCAATGATTACCTGAACATCGTGCACCGCCTGTAGGTGGGACGATGATTGGATGCGGATGTCGTCCAGGTAACATTGGACGCGCACGGGAATAGATCTCAAATGAGCGGCAAGTGCCGCCAGCACCTTGGTGAATACTCTGGGTGCCGAGGAGAGGCCAAAGGGAAGAGCCCTATATTCATAGTGAGCACCTGCGTAACAAAAACGTAAATATTTTTGGTGACAAGGCCGAATTGGTATGTGTAGGTACGCTTCGGTGAGATCGATCGAGGTGAGGAGGTCCCCCTTCCGAATGCCACTCAAAATAGAATGTAACGTGTGCATCTTAAACCTCTTATACACAATGAACCGGTTTAGACGCTTTAAGTCAAGAATCGCTCTCCACCCGCCCGAAGATTTAGGAACTACAAACAATATGGAGTAGAACCCCTGTCCCCGTTGGTCCTCAGGCACTTGCTGAATGGCTCAAATATCCAGCAAGTGCCGGATGGCCTGAGCCATCAGTACTCGCTTGTCAGGGTTAGAAGACAGGGGACATCTAATGAAAAATCTCGGAGGGGTGGAGAGTAATTCAAGGGAGAGGCCATATGACACGGTCTCCCTGACCCACGCGTCAGAAGTGGTAGTCTCCCATTGGTCAGCAAAAAGGGCGAGGCGACCCCCAATGGGAGGATCGGGCGACAGATTACTTGGCCCATCGGAAGGGACGCCCCCCCCCGCACCTCGAAAGGGCCATTTGAACTGTCTGCTTCTCCCTCCCTTATCCTGTCCCTGACGCTGTCTGTAACCAAACTGGTTATGCGACCTCCCATACCCAGGACCCTGATCTGGGCTCCGAAATGGGCGTTTGGAGTAGGAGAAGGAACGAAAGGAACTCTTACGGGGGACAGAAGGGAGAACCTTCCGTTTATCCCGCGATTCCACCACTATGGGGTCCAGACACTCTCCAAAAAGATGTTGACCCTTAAGGGGGGCAGAAGCCAGACGCCATTTATGGCGGACGTCCGCAGACCAACTGCGCAGCCAATGCATCCGCCTGGCCACTACTGAGGCCCCCATGGCTCTGGCCGCAAAGCGTGCCGACTGAAGCGTGGCGTCGGAAGTGAACTGTGCGGCGGCCAACAGCTTGTTTAAATCCTGGTTGGCCCGCAAGTCTGACACAGGGAGATGCTCCTGAAGTTGATGCAACCAGCGTAAAGAGGAACGGGAGAGAAAGGAAGCAGTGGCAGATGCACGGACGGCCCAGGCAGCTGCCTGGTGTTGTCCAGGTGAGATGGCATAGGGCCCGAAGCCGGAGATTGCCACTGACGGAGAAAGGCCTCGACAAAAAGAGCAGGAGCCGGAATCACTGCAGCTTGCGACGTTGCTTCCTCAAATAGGGGATCCCTGGCAACAGAGAAGTCGGAAAGCCCTGAGGTAGAGGGCCCCAGGTTTGCGGCATTGCGGGCCTTAAACAAAAGTGATTTGAATAGGGCCGGATTGAAAAGTCCGGAAGAGGCCGGGGGATCAGGTTCAAGGCCCTCATCATCCGAGAGGTCCAACTCAATCTCACCGTCTTCCAAGTCCGACTGAGAACCCAGAGGGGAGCCCCGGGAATAACGATCGGGAGATTGGTCTTTGGCCTCAGCGCGCGCCGTGGATATAGGCAGAGCAGAGGCGGCCACGAAATGGGAGGGCATGGAGAGATGTCTCTCCCTCTGCTGTAGGCCAGCCTCGATGCCCTGTTTGATTGCAGCCGCAATTAGGGCCTGTACCTGTGGGTCCAGAATAGCGCTAGGCGAATGGGTCAATGGGCCAGGAGCAGTCGGAGGCGCGGCAGGCAGGACCGACTCTATGGGCCCTCGGCCCGCGTTGCCAGGCGGGGCCTCCCAAATGTCCTGTTCCGCGATGGTCAGGCCTGGGCTATCTAAAGACGCGGAATCATCCCAGTGAAGGCAGGGCCCCAGTGCCTGGATAGGCAGTAGAACGTCTGGTGCGTCCCCAGCAGACTGCTTGTTCCTGCCAGACCTGGCGCAAATCTTGTCTAGCTTTTTTGCCCGGCGAGACTCATCCCTCTGCGCCGCCTTCGATGGACGTGAAGAAGAAGGCCGTGCCCCCTGAGGGTAGGATGAAGTACCCGCGGCAGTTGTAGGCTGGTCAGCCGAGGCCCCAGATATCAAATGATGGGTCTTGGCACGTGCCTTAACGTGGGCCTTGCTCGATTCAGCCATGCGTACAGCTATGTTGCCCCAAGGGTGGGGCCTGTCGCAGCTGGGATGCGTCCAAGCACAGTCACTAGGCCACAGACACACAAGGCCCGGAAGGCCTGAGGAGGTTTATTTGACCCAATTAAAATGGTTGCTGTCACCTGCAGGTGTACAAAATGGCCACCGCCAGAAATGACCTCCCCAAAATGGCCACCGCCTCAATGAGTACCCAAAAATGGCCGCTCCGGCAAGGGGTACTCCCAAAATGGCCACCACAATGGAGGACCTTATCAAGATGGCCGCCGGGACCAAGAGAGTCACCAAAGGGGGCTGCCGGCAGAGCAGACCTCCCCAAGATGGCCGCCGCCTAGAAGGACCAGGCAAATGGCCGCCGCTGTCGTCGAGGGGTCCAAAATGGCCACCGCAGCCAAGACACCGTCAAAATGGCCACCATGCTCCACTGAAGCCTCGGAACTGTCACCAGAGAGGCCGTTGAAAAAGGGCGGCAAGCCGGCCACAATGAAACCAGCAGCAGAGTGTGGGCGGCAATCGGGCGGCTGCAGGATTGGATCCGGGCGCCCGAATGGTGCTGGGCGACAGAGGGTTCAAAGCCCTCAACGCAGCCTTTCCGGAGCTCTGGGTTCTTGTATCACACCAGATGAGCGGTCGGCGGCAGACAGTAGGCGGCTGAACGGCGTTTCAGGGATAAAACCCACTGCCGAAGAAGGGGGGGTGAAATAGCACACAATGGCAGGCCGCAAGTTTTCCGGCCCTCCCCCCAAGCGGAAGAGCGCAAAGCTCAGCTGGCCGTCGGCTACTCGAGCGCTAACGCTCCTGTGGCAGCGGATCGTCCGATTAACGGGCAGGCCAGACCGCTTAAAATAGGAGCCGGGAATGCGAGCGAGCAGCGAAGCTCTCCAAGCTCTCCAAGGCCACACGATTAGTGGAAGTTCTCAAAGCTCTCCGAGGCCACAACGGTCAGAGGCAATCAAACCCCCCTGAGGCAAAAGGGCCCTCGGCTCAAGCCAAAGCCAATGGCTGAAGCCGTAGTGACGACTGCCCTCGACCCAGCGACAGATGAGATAGTCAGCTGGGGAGACTCACGAATTGCAGAAAGGTGGAAATTCCTCACAGAGTGGGAGCAGGATACATGAACGTCCTTTCAGGCTGAGGACTGAGTCAAAGAGGGATAATGAGGCAAGAGGACGAAGATATACAATTTGACAGACTCAGTCCTCATTGGCTGAAGGGACAGTGTCATCCCATTCTTGGAGGTTAGCTCCACCCACTATGGAGAACAATTTTTTTCTCATAAACAATAAAGTAGTGAGTCACAAGGCAGCCGACATCAACAAATTCTAGCTTGTGTGTTGAGTATCAAACAAACGATGAGTACCGGGATAAATTTTTCACGTCAAAATGCATTGAGTACCAAATTTGATGAGTTTCAGAGCAGTTGTGTACCAAGGTACCACTGTAGATGGCATGGAGCTATAAGCAGGTTGATATTACCTAGACATTTAAAGTGCTCCAACGGTATCAGCACCTGCTAATGACAGCTAAATATGACCCTCCCCACCAGGGACAACATGAGTCTGAAATTGGATACCATTACTGGAGAACATTCAGCAGGACCCTAAGCTTCGGCCCATCATGGGTTGCCCATCCTGGGCTGCCTATCATGGGGGGGGGGGGGGGGGGGAGAAGGTTGGAATCGATACAGCCCATAAATACCTACGGTTTCGATGGCTCAGCGGTTAAGACACTGAGCTGGCCAACTGGAAAACTGACAGCCTGGGTTTGAGACCTGCGCGCTGCATGACAGTGTGAGCTCCCATAACTCGTCCCAGCAACTACCACCCTAGCAGTTCAAAAGTATGCAAATGTGAGTAGATAAATAGATACTGCTTCAGCGAGAAATGTTACTATGTTCCATATTTTCATGCTGGCCACATGATGAAACAGAAACATTTTTCCCTCGACTGAGAATTGGAGCATTATTATTATTATTTATTAAATTTGTATGCCGCCCAACTCCCAAGGGACTCTGGGCGGCTCACAACAATATAAAAAACTATTAAAAGAAAACATAATAAAAAACAGTTAAAAACAGTTAAAAACTCATACACACCGTTTCATGGCCGGATCTCACCAATTACAGAGGCGAGATCAACGGCCCCAAGCCTGCCGGAACAGCCAGGTCTTCACCGCTTTCCGGAAAGCCAGCAGGGTGGGGGTGGTCCGGATCTCAGGGGGTAGCTGGTTCCAGAGGGCCGGAGCAGCCACAGAGAAGGCCCTCCCCCGAGGGCCCACCAGCCGGCACTGTTTAGCTGATGGGACCTGGAGGAGCCCAACCCTGTGGGATCTTACCGGTCGCTGGGAGCTATGTGGCAGAAGGCGGTCTCGAAGATAACCTGGCCCTGAGCCATATAGGGCTTTAAAGGTAATAACAAACACCTTGAATTGTGCCCGGAGACCAATAGGAAGCCAGTGCAGCTCACGGAGTATAGGTGTAATATGGGTGTACCTAGGTGCACCCACGACAGCTCGCGCAGCCGCA
>QLTV01003108.1:2787990-2800924 GCA_003457575.1 Thermophis baileyi | reverse complement strand
TATATATATATAAAAGCATCTGCCCCCACCCCATGGATTGGAGCTGACCCTTAGAAAAAGCCTCAGTGCAGAACAGCCATCTATTTTCCCCCCATCATGTAACAGGGTCTGGTGGTTTGTAAGACACACATCCACAGTTAAATACAGAGCTTTTGTATATTGGTATTATTAAACACTAACACAAAGATGGTATCACAGCACCCTGGGCTCCTTCATGCAAGCTATTCAATGCCCTGTCAGAATGGAGAAGCACAGTACGTTAAAACACCAGACCAAATATTTTCAGGCTTAACAGATCACATGCAATTTTTCAATACACTACAATTTATTCCTTAAATACCTTATGTCATCTGCTGCACAATCAGGAAATAAAGAGGTTCCTTAATGCTTGTGTCACCCTCTAAAGTAGCGAGTCCTGCCTGTCATCAGCCTCCATGGAACTTGCCCAATCAAAAGACTCCCAGGGCTTTTAAGATTGTCTACTTTATTCCGCTTGAATACAACAGACACCCTAAATATGAAACTCCATCAGAACACATTTTTTCCCTTCAACTCTTTATCCTCTATCCTTAGTTATTATTTTCCAGGACTGTACATTCATAATGCCAATTGTCAGCCACGACAGGGTGGATTGCTGTAACTTCACAATGCACATAAAATTCCAGGGTTACTGATGATTTCCTGTTTTAGGAAGTCACTGTTTCTAGCAAAATAGCCACCAATGCAAACAAAAATAAAAGTCCTCCAGTACCTTCTTTAAGAGCCTTTGTTCTTCCCTTTGCCATTTCATTACTGCTTCATCTTACTTCCCCACTCCCTTCCCCTGGAGCTTCCAGCTTCAGCATAAGATGCAAAATGTCTGCTCTTTATCTAGGTATACATTTCTTTTTTTTTTTTAAGAGAAGGAAAGCGAATTATTATCCAAAATCTAAGGCTGTGAAGCTTTGAGTCAGGAGGAGACATTGCTTACCAGCTGATGCACTGTCCATCCGGTTCCTATCTGAATGTCATTAATGTGAGAGTATTGCAATTTAACCTACTAGTAATCCACTGGAGTTCTGCAAACCTTTTGAAACAGATCCCCTCCTCTGGATTGCTAAAATGTTCGGCGCAGGATCATTTAATTACCAGAAAATTCACAGAATGACAAGACGACGTACATATGCTAATTTGTATAAAATGTACAGTCTGTCTTTGACTTCCAGATCAAAGCGAGGTTATCTCATTTGAGCCAAAAAAAAAAAAAAAAAAAAAAAAGGAGAGAGAAGGGATAAGAAGTCATCGTGTTGATATAATGGAGGAAAAAGATGTTCAAAGTTTAATGATCAAGCAATTCAAAACAGCTCCCTGCCATATGGACCCCAATTTATGACTATCATATGGGGCCCTCTTCTTTACTGTTCCTTCCTAACAGTAGCAAGGAAATGTCTTCCTGTAAGGTGTACCAAACAAAGACTGATTATGGTTAAGTCTTTATAAACAATAGTTCTAATCCTAGATCAGATCACCTGAAATCAGTTAGAAAGCATTTCCTCTCTTAACTCAAGACTACGGGTTATTCTCTAGTGTGTCTCGGTATGCAATCACACATTGTGTTCAGGCTTTGTTACCATGTTATGCCCATGCTCAGATTGTTACACCCTTAACAAGCACTGCAGCTCACCTTGTGTACTTTGCCTTGTGATAATTTTTTAAATGCCAATGATGCCGATGAAGGTTGCACAAGCACAGCAAACCTGAAAGAGTTAAAGGCAGCCCTAATCAATAGGCCTGAAAGGAAAAAAACGAGAGCATGCCTCTTAAAGCTTATTTTGCAAAGGCTTTCATGCGCAATTTTATAAGGACGCTGTTTTTTTGGCCTTTTGCACAGATAGATATACGCAGACACAGATTTCAGGGTTTTTTTTCCAAAAAAGAAATCCACAATACAACCACAGTTAAAAAGAGAAAGAGAAAGAGAGAGATAGAGATAGAGAGAGCAAAGTAGCAATCCTGAGCCACATGCATAAAAGGGAAATGCAAGCCAACCCATTTTATTTTGCTGTTTAAAAACAAAACAAGCACCAAGATATATCAGTGTCCCACTTAGCAAAGGAAACAATTTTCTCTTTCTTTCTTCTTAATAAGGGTGATAAACTTCAGCTATGGTCCATTCTTTTATAGCATTACCATTATTATCATTATTTTCTAAAGGCATGAACCAGCCAAAGTTATCAGCCATTGCAAATAGGCACATAACATACACAGAAACCTTTATGACTGTTATATTAGCCACATACCAGAGCTGTGTGTCTAAAGTGTGCATTCACATATTGTTAGGGGACGGTATCTGTTCTGCAAGATCCTCTGCTTTTGGTGCCATGAAGGGAGGGCGGGAGGAAGCCATCTCAATAACTGCATTGTGTTCAGGAGCTGAACTGCCTCAAACCAGTTTCAGCCGGTTCTGGTCACCCTACGTAGAAAGCTATGGCAACCCTCGCTGAGTTGCCAACAAATCCTGAAAACCAGAGTGGTTCAGTTGTTTTCTTCTCTGGTGTGAAGATAATTTTGGTCTGGTTTCTCTCCCCTAGCCCACCCCCTGCAATTTCAATCACAGCCCCTTACACTGAGAGAGAGAGAGAGACAGAGATAGAGACAGAAACATTTGACATTTTAGCTTTTTCCCTTTGCCGTCCACAACTTACCTCCCAAAACCTGACTGAAAAGCTGTGTATGTCTTGAAGCTAACAAAGAGAGACCGCAGTTGTTGGTTGTTGGTTTTTTTTAATGCTCACAGGATCTCCTTTGCTGCATGAAGGATACTCGGCCACAAGAGCAAGCAAACCCCCCCCCCACTTCCACTTCTGTTCCCCAAGAGAGGGAGATGCTTCTGTTGAGTGACATACTTTCCTATGCGCTCTCAACGTTGGGGCATTTACAAGCAGGATTTCCATGTTCTCAGACCCCACACCTGTAGAACATGTGGAGTGGTTGTAAAATAGCCCTTGCTCTTCACAAAGGGCTTATGGCCAACCTTGTCTATCCACTTCCAAGTCACTAGTAACTTACACATATTGTAGCAACAGTTGTCACAACTACAAGGCCTTCTCTTCACCTATGCAAGACCCCTTCCTCACAAGATGCCCACCCTGCCATGCAGAAGTTCCATGTACCTCATTGAGGTTCATCTCTATTCTTATAACATTGGATAAGAGTCAGCAAATGTTGTTTTTCTGCAACTTGAAGCAAGGTGCCATGACAAGTCGACTCATCCTTCTGTAATATTAAAATACTGATGCTCCTAAGACACCATTTTCCAAGTTGGTGTTTTCTATATGTGTTGGAACAGCAGCTTTCAAAATCCCCAGTCCTCATCATAATGCCTTCCTTGTGGAAGGAATTCCTTACCTCTGGCCTGCATCTTTTAACTTACTCATATTTTCATTCAGAGATCTTCCTTCTTTCCTTCTTCTCCTTACCAAAATGGTTTCCAAATCCAGCCTCAACAGCAGTGAGATTCCATAATTTCCATAGACTAAAACCTCCTATTTCCATAATTCAAAACCTCCTCAATGGCAGATTTTAAACTAGAAAAGAGTCTTATTCTGTTTGTCTCCTCCAAGAATTACGGATTACACATAATCATTCTGGGCAGCTTTCCAGTCATTTACTGGTTGTTATGGGAATTTTGGACAAGTGGATATTGGAAAATATAGCTCCCAACTTCTCTCACCACTAATCATACTGATGGGACTGTTGTTTATTGTACTTTAACATCTGAAAAGCCAGTTTCCCAATCCCTGACAATCACCGCCATTCAAAACAAGAACAGAAGCCGCCATTTTGATAAAACTACCTGTTGCCGTCCAGTAGTTTATGTCATCATTACACAAATGCACCCTATAAGAATTTAAGTATAAATTACCATAAACTCTTACTCTTCACTTCTCAATCATATTATAATGGCAGGACTGATTTGCTGGCTGCCTCTATAAGGACGCCAATGCAACTACTAGTGGTTGGCTTCAACAGTACATCAATCAAATATATAGCATTCCACCTCACATGGTGGTCCACCAGATGCATTCAGGAAGCCCACAAATAGGACCTCAAGGGACCCCTCCTTTCCTATTGTGTGTCACATCTCGTATACCATTCTGGTCTGCACATCTCAGGAGAGATATTATGGAACTGAAGATGATACAAAAAAAGGACACTCAAGATGATCAGGGCCCTTGAAGACAAGATAGAATGATTGGTGAAGTTTGATTTAAAAAAAGAAATACAAAGATTATAATTAAGTTTTTAAAAATTATATATGGTAAAGAAAGACTAAACTGGGGGAGTTTTCCATCTCCCACAATACTAGAACTAGAGGCCACCCAATGAAGATAATTAGTAGATTTAAAAGCAATAAAAGGAAATATTTATTCATGTAGCATATAATCAACTTATGACATAACTACTGCGAGATCTGATGCTGGCCATTATTTTATGTGCTTCAATTGGAGATTAGACATACTTTTAAAGGACAGTTCAGTCAACGTCCTCTGGCTCTGATGAATGGGCATATGGCAACTTTTAAGTATTAGGTTCAGAGCACCAAACAATGGGAGAGGAGGGCTCCACTGATCTCCTATCTCTTCTCAGATACATTTGATCAACTACTACAGCAAATGGAATGATGGCTAGAGGGGTCTAGGCCTGATCTATGGGTTATTCTCACATTCTTAAATATAATACAGAGATCTGTTTCACAAGGAAGCCCAGATTCACCTCATGCTAATCTCCTCCTGACTCTACATTTGGATTCAACCAACTCCTTCACAAGTAGGTTCTGCTACAGAATGGGCATCAACCATAGAAGAACAATTTTGCAAGGGCAACAATTCCACCAAACCACTATGACATCAGACATACATTTCTCCATTATACTTTCTCTACTATTATCATTTTTTTCAACAAGGTGCACCCTTTTATGTACCACTGTCCTTCTGTCCCCTTGCAAATATCCCACGTCACAATTATATAGACATTGTTCTGCTGGATAACTATAACCAACGATTGGATATAGATTAGTGGAAGCATCCAGTTTGACAAGCAAAAGGACCAGTTTCAGCCTCTGTTATCTCCTGTTACGTGATGGCAAAGACCACTGTTGTAAAAACTGGGAGATCACTGACGATCAGAACAGATAAAAGTTTCCTGAACTTGTGTCCTCCATAGGAACTGAAATTGGAGGACATTAGCTTGAAGCCATCAGTTTAAGAAGGGCTGGAGAGCATACTGAAAAGCTAGATGGACTGGAATAATGCAATTATTTGAATATTTGCAAATATTCAGCTGCTGCTTGCAAAGCAACTCGTCCATGTTGGTGGTAGTAATGAATGGAAAAACACACCGGACTTAAAGTTAAGTCAAATAGGTGGCTCCCACATTATTGTTAAATCCCTATTATCAGCATGAAAAGCAATCTTGTCATTGGTACCTGCATTCACCATCTCTGCATCGTGCAGCCATAACCACTTAGAAATGAGATTCTGGCAGCACCCACTTACTACATTGTTATCTCATATTCCTAACCAAGGGCTCATGTCTACAGAGACAGTTTCCCTTCAATAACTCAAACAGGCAGTGACAAATAAGGATTGGCTCAAACTCTTCTACCTAAGTGGATTTCAATCTCAATCACTCCATGTCAAGAGTGAGACTTTATTCACCCAAAAATGTTAATTTCAGAATTCAGATGATTCAAAGTCACACGTCTAGAATCTTAATACTTCTGTTTCCAGTCCTGTGGTTAACCATATTTGGAAATGAAAAGTTGATCAAGTAGCTAAAATGGGGCAGAAAAGCATCTCTATATAGGCAGATACAAGTACCAACCATGTAACGTTCACCGAGCAACTAATAAATGGGTCAAGACCACCCAATTCCCTAAGCACCCAGGTCATGGGATCTCTTTGTTATGAAAAGTTGATCAAGTAGCTAAAATGGGGCAGAAAAGCATCTCTATATAGGCAGATACAAGTACCAACCATGTAACGTTCACCGAGCAACTAATAAATGGGTCAAGACCACCCAATTCCCTAAGCCCCCAGGTCATGGGATCTCTTTGTTCATGCTTTGTCATGGGGGGGGGGGAGATAATATGACTCCCCAACCTGACACCTTCTTCTTCTAGAAGTCTTGTGAATATAATAAGACATGTTTGGTGGGGCCTACAACAATGTAAAGAGATGTGACCTCTTCCATGTGGTCTTCCAGATCTGATTTCCGGCCTACCTGCCTTAGCTCCAAAATGTACTTCAACATCTATATAAATGTTTTAAATAAATAAATAAAAGCTTATTTGGTTGACAAACTATTCCTGTTTTACAGGGCAGATGGCCAGGAACCGCAGCCAGAAATAATGGAAGTTAAGGTGTCGCTATCTAGATTTAAATATAGGGGGAAACTTCTTTAATGATCACCTCTATGGTCGACCTATATAGAGTATGTGGGTTCTCCATTTTTTGGAAATGTTTAAGAATAATCTAGACAGGCTGCTCTCATAACCATTCGCCTTCCCTGCATGTTGAGAAAAGCCTTTAACATCTGCAGCCCCCTCCAACTCCAAATTATCTGATCCTTTCTTCCCCACCTTTATGTCTTCCCAAGAAGGCTGAGAGGGCCGGCAAAAAAGCTACCCAGCGTTACCTGAGAGAAATCCTCAGTGCATTTACTGGAGCCTCCAGCAAATGGGCCCAGGCTTGGCTGATGCTCTTGGGGAGGGCAGGATGAGGGCCTGAACAAGTCCCCCCATGGACACCCCTTGCCAGCAAAGCCTTAAGCTCCCGGTGGCCCTGCTGGGCTTTGCAGAAACAGACAAAAACAAGGCTGCTTTGCGGGGAAGAAGGGAAGCGGGCTGTCCGGTCTGCAGAGCAGAGCGCCTCTCTGCCAGGCGCCGCCGACCGAGGCCTTGCTCAGTCAACCCATTTTTGCGGCTGCGAACCAGCTCTTTACGGCTTCCAGGCGGGCGCGTTCAAAAACAAAAGAAAAACCCCTCAAGCCAAACGCTCCAGCAGCCCAAAGGCCTCCCCGAGCTCCAGCGAGCCCAGGGTCGCCAGTCCTCCGCTCGAAGCCGCCTCTGAAAAACTGGCACTGCGCCTCCGCCCGCGCCTCCGGCCTAATCTTCGGTGCCTTGCAACCGGGCTGCTTTTCCCTCCGGCCGGCGAGAGCACCAACGGGCCGGGCCTGGCCTGGCCTTTTTCCACGCTGCTTCCCGGTCCTTTTTTTTTTTTTCTCCCTGTGGAGGCCGCTGGCGCTTCGAGTCCAGCGAGGAAGCTCTAAAGCTGGCGGGCCCGGAGCGGAGCGAGTGGCGACCGCGGCGGCGGCTCCTCCTCGTTGTTCCTTTGCGGGGCTCGGCGATGAGCCACAGCCGGGAAGGGAATCTGGCTGAAGAAGAAGATGTGTGGCTCTCTCTCTCACCCCCCCCCCCTCCACCAACACTACCCAGCCCTGTGTGTAGGCTCTGCAGCAGCCAGGCCCCGGCAAGGGATTGACGGAGGCGAGGAGAAAGAGACGAGAGATGGGCATGGGTATCTCTGCAAAGAGAGCCCGAGAGAGCCTGATTGATCCCCGCTTCCCCAACCCTCGCATGCAACCTCTTCATCACCCCCATGCAAACAGACCTGCTGCTGGTGGTAGCTTTTGGGCAAGAGGCCAGGGTGCTGCCACGCGGGGAGGGGCCGATCCTGCCAGGGTGTTTTTCAGACAGACATGTTTAAAGGGTTTCCTCCACCCCGCCAAAGGCGCCTTGCAGCCAGAGGCCTGGCTTTAAAAAAAAAAAAAAAAAAAGAGATGGTTGCACATAAAGGCAGGCAGGCAGGCAGGCAGACAGGCAGGCCTCCATAGAAAACAAAAGGGAAACAAAACTCTGGCTTGGGAAGAGGAGGAATGGATGGGCTTGGGGGGTGGGGGGGGGGGTGAAGCGCTCTCCCCTGTGGATTCAATTTAAAACTTGCCACTGGAGTGTGAAGAAGAAATGGTGGAAGAGGAAGAAGGGAGGGGGGAAGGGAAAGATTTCCCCCACACACACACACACTCCAAAACGACCATTATTAGTGTTCTTCTGAAGCTTCCCCTTCCTTCCCCTCCCCGTCACTTGATAAATCAGGGATTCCCTCTTGTGGAGAAGGCAGAGAAAAAGAGGTGGTTGTTTTTTAAAAGGCATTCAACATCCCCCCCCCCTTCTTCAATCTCCGGCATGTTTTAATTACCGGTGAGGAAGAAAGGAGCAGCTTGGGGGGGGGGGGGGAAGAGAGATCTGCAGTCGCTCCTCGCAGCAGGGGTGGAAGGGAAAAGCTTATCTTTTTTTTGTTGTTGTTCCCCCTAATTAAAAAATAAAATAAAAATCGACATATATTATATCCTAAGCAGAAAGGGGAAGGGTGGAGGGTTTAAAAAGAGGTATGCAGCCCTGCAAGGGATACCTCAGTTGGTGTTTGCAACCGAAAAACCAATGAAATAGGCTGTGATCCACAAAAACACGGGTGATGATAAATGAAAGGGCCCTTAAGGACCTGGTGACCGATGTGGTGCCGGTGGCTGCTACCCTCTTCCTTTGTAGCCCCCAGATTTTGGGGCCCAACTTTATTTCCAATAATGGCTCTGGACAGATACTGGGCAAAATAAATCAGACTGAGGTGATAGGAGTGAAGTTTCCTCTTTAAGGGTGTTTGCAATCAACCACACACTTTCTCTTTATCCTTGCCTTGCCTCAATGTTATCTCAATTGATGCAATAGCGTTGCCAGTATTAAAATCCCTTCATGGTAAATCTGTCTTAGTTTTGGCAAAGCTCTTAAATAAAGCTTAAATAAAAGGAGAAGATGCTTTAAATCATGTTCGTTACCCATTTACACAGATATTTTTTAAAAAAGATTGATTCCATGGAGGCAAGAAACCCACTATACAGGTAGTCCTCAACTTACAACAGTTCATTTAGTGACAGTTTGAACTTACAACCACACTACAAAAAAGTGACTTATGACCATTTTTCCACACTTACGACCACTGCAGTATCCCCATGGTCACGTGATCAAAATTCAGACACTTGGCCACTGACTCATATTTATGACGGTTGCAGTATCCCGGCGTCTATGATCACCTTTTGTGACCTCCTGACAAGCAAAGTCAATGGGGAAGCCAGATTCACTTAACAACCTGTGTTACTAACTTAACAATTGCCATGATTCGCTTAACAACTGTGGGAAGAAAGGTGGTAAAATGGGGCAAAAATCACTTAATAACTGTCTTACTTAGCAACAGACATTTTGGGCTCCATTGTGGTTATAGGTTGAGGATTACCCATATTGCTTTGCTTTGCTTTATTTCATTATTTCATTTCATTTTGCTGCTGCTTCATTTTATCTGGTTCCTTCTTCTATAATTAATCTCCATGTGAGAACTAGAAGTTGCATTCATTTTCCACTTCATAGCAACTGTTGGGTTATGGATTAGATCAGGGATGGGTTCCACTTACCTTCCCTACCGGTTCGCATTGCGACGTCACGTCGCGGAAATGACCCTCTATGCATGCACAGAAGCCTCTGCGCATGCACAGAGGGTTCTTTTCCAGCTGCGGCGACTGGAGAACCGGTTTTGGGGCGTGGACAGCTGGCCATTGCTGCCGGTTCGGCGAGCGGATGCAAATTTCTGCTACCGGTACGGGAGAACAGGTCCGAACCGGCAGCAACCCACCACTGGATTAGATCTGTTTTGCCTCTTTCCCCCAATATTAACATTATTAGAAATAAAGTTGTTTCTGCTATTGCCCCCACTCTATTTAAACTCTTGCTTCCAGGGGTGAGGCTGGCCCCACTCTTCTGCCCTCTGGAAGTGTGGGAAGATCTGTCTCTGCCAACTGGCATTGGGGTCTGACGGTGGTATACAACCAGGGTGGATTTAATTTAAATCAAGTCGGTTTAAATCATGATTTAAATCACTAGTAAAAAGGCTTGATTTAAATCAACTCGATTTAAATCATAATTTTTAAAGAACAACTGTCATCTCTGCTACTCGTTGACTCACCGACAGTCCCAATGTTGCAGAATATACAGCCTCATGCTACATAACTAAGCTCCATTTCATGCTGAATAAACTAAATTATTTATATATCTTAAATAGAAAACTATCTTTAGATAGATTTTTACTCCAAAAACATTTTATTAAAATAAATTTGATTTAAAAAAAATCCGATTTAAATAAAAAAAATCCGATTTAAATAAAAAAAATTCGATTTTTTTGTGTTTTTTAAAAAAAAAATCATCGATTTTTATCTACCCTGTATACAACCTTGGAAGTGGTTGGTGATTTGAGGGCACTCCCTCCACCTTTTAAACTCTGCTTTTAACTCTGTTTAACTCCATTTAATTGTGGTTTTTTAATATGGTTCTATGTCTTTTATGTCCAAGCTCCCCAGATAATGAGATGGGTTGTGTACAAATCTGATAATTAAATCAACAAACAAATGATCTTAATTTTTAATGTCCATAATGCAGGCATACTTGCAATGATTTCCAACAAATGTTAAAAATTAAACTGTTCTACAAGTATATGCATGGTTTATCCTCCTAAAACTTTATGAGATTGATATATATGGCTAAATTACCCAATGCAAAGACACTCACATTGGAGAGGGATCACATTGGAGGGAATCCAATGCTTTGTAAACTACTGTACATGTGAAGTTCTGGAAAATACGTGGTCTACTCTGAATCTGTTGATCATGTCAAAATCTGACATGATCGACAGAACGAAAATAGGATTCAGAAGAATATGCTCTGCCCCCCCAGTACAGATAGTCCTCGACTTATGACCACAATGGAGCCCAAACTTTCTGTTGCTAAGACATTTGTTAAGTGAATGTTACCCCATTTTATGACCTTTCTTGCCACAGTTGTTAAGTGAATCATGGCACTTGTTAATTAATAACATGGCTGTTAAGTGAATCTGGCTTGCCCATTGACTTTGCTTGCCAGAAGGTTACAAAAGGTGATCACATGACCCCAGGACACTGCAACTGTCATAAGTATGAGTCAGTTGCCAAGCATCTGAATGTTGATCACCTGACCATGGTGCAAGGGTTGTAAGTGTGAAAAATGGTCAATTAACTACCGTAACAGTTAATATTGCTAGGATCTAACACTGGGAAACAATGAGATAGAATGACACATTCAGCCCCAAGATGTTATAGTTGGTACTAAAGATTTGTGGGGATTCAGTTTCAGAACAGAGCAAGTTTAAGCCCAAGTGGAAAAATGAATATTTATATTTTATTTTTTATATTCATTTTCCCTACTTTGAAATTTGGGAAACTGAGACATACTCCTAACTTTCAGTTTTTATTTATTTATTTATTTATTTAATTTATTTATTTATTTGTCAACAAGTGCAAGGAAATAGGACACATGAAAAAATGGCACAAATAAATGGATATAAATAAGCAAAACATAGCCATAAACACATAAAATGATTACATATAAATGAGACAGTAGGACAGGGACGGTAGGCACGCTGGTGCGTTTATGCACGCCCCCTTAGGGACCTCTTAAGAAACGTGTAAGGTCCACGTTAAGGTAAAAGGTATGGGGGTTAGAGAAACTAACAACAGGATCAGGTAGAGTGTTCCAGACATTTACTACTCTATTGCAGAAGTCGTATTTTCTGCAATCAAGATTAGAACAGATTACATTTAGTTTGAATCTATTGATAGCCCTAGTGTTATTGCGGTTGAAATTAAAGTAGTCGTTAACAGGTAGGATGTTAAGGTAGATGATCTTGTGTACTAAGCTTAGGTCGGAACGTAGACGAGTAGTTCAAGGTTATCCAGGCCAAAAATTTCAAGTCTACTGGAATAAGAGTTGAGTACTCTTCTTGTAAAATACCTCTGGACCCTCTCTAATGTGTTAATGTCCAAAATACAGTGTGGGTTCCAGTTAACTGTACATATTGGTTCCAGACAACTGGCAGTGAACTAGCAACTATGCCGTGGCCGCTGGGAAACAGCTGAACTCAACTTAGCCTGAAGACAAGAACAAGAAACCTTCATTGATTATCAACTGGGCCTGTGTGCTCACTGGCTGAGAAGCGAGCAGAATGTTTACTGAAGTCACAGCGTTGCTGTGCTTGGTGCGAGCTTGTGAGGCCGCTGGAGCACAGCTGACCACCGTCAGCTTCGGAGAGCTGGACTTCGGTGGAACGGCCATGCTAGACATTTTCTACCGGCAAAATCTACTCGAAAAAGAACTGGCCGGCTATAACGCCGACATCATTTGCCTGCAGGAGGGCTTTGTGGTTAACCTGGGGTCTGCGCCTGATGCCTTCGGCCTGGAGGGGCCTGGAGGGGCTGTTCCGGATGGAAGCACAGCTGACCACCGTCAGCTTCGGAGAGCTGGACTTCGGTGGAACGGCCATGCTAGACATTTTCTACCGGCAAAATTTATTCGAAAAAGAACTGGCCGGCTATAACGCCGACATCATTTGCCTGCAGGAGGTCTTTGTGGTTAACCTGGGGTCTGCGCCTGATGCCTTCGGCCTGGAGGGGCCTGGAGGGGCTGTTCCGGATTGAAGAGAGGCAGCAAGAAGGACTGGCCTTTTTCCACCGGAGGGATAAACTCCGTTTCCTTAGTCAGCACGACATTGCCTTCAATCAGGCTTTGCTTGAGGATCCTTTGCACGGAGAACTGCGGGACAATTCATTTTCTTACAGACTACCCTTTAAGTCATCTAGGGTTGCATTTACAACACAAATTCATCATCCGGTTTTAACTTAGTTTAATTTTATCTTGGGTGTGTGTGTGTGCGCGTTTGTGTATGTATGAGGGTGTTGGTGTTATGTATGTACGAGGGTTTGGGATGGTTTGGATGGAAGAAGTGGGTTTGGAGTGGTTGAATTGGGGAGAATGAGAGAG
>QLTV01003108.1:2723293-2774451 GCA_003457575.1 Thermophis baileyi | reverse complement strand
TTCTATCCCACAATCAGTAGTGGGTTCTAAATTAGTTTGCTACCGGTTCGCGCATGCGCAGAAGCGTCCCTGGTGGGTGGGCAGAGCCTCCCACTGCCGCCGCTACTGGTTCTAAGATCCGGGCCGTACCGGGAGCAACCCACCGCTGCCTATAAGTCAGATGACTGATTTACAATGTTTTTGCTGGAACTCGACATTTACTTCTGATTTCTGGCAAAAAAAAAGGTCCATAGCAGACAATGGGTTTGCTTAACAACCACAGCATTTGCTTAATGATCATGGTGTTTGCTTTTCAACCATCAGCTGCAAAAAAAAAAAAAGTCATAAAATCGTGTGTGGTCATGTGGCGACCCGTTTAATGACTGTTACAACCGTAATTGCAGGCTCAATTATGATCATAAGTCGAGGACTACCTGTATTCATATCCACCATCTTACAACTAAAAGAGGGGAAGAATGCTCCAATCCCTACCCCAAGGGGAATTTCACCAAAATGCCTTTTCTCTTTTGCAAGAAAGCTGAAAAACATATTCCCTTCATCAGACTGAGAACCAGTAAGAAAAAGCTGCAGGGGAAATGTTCTGCCTGGGTTTTACTTCAAAATCACCAATGACCCAGACTGACCTCCACACTGCAAGAATGTGATGTGATTATCTCAAACACTTACCAAGCTTTTACTGTGATGGGAATACCAAGAAAATTGACGGAGCAGCCAGAAGACTATTTTAAGATCTTGAAACTTTCCCCCTCTTCCTCACAATACAGTAATTTCTTTTCTGTTTTAATACTAGCTGTTTTGCGTTCCCTATGGGTAGAAAGACAGGGTATACATGTGAATTAATTAAGTGAATTACCCATAGCAAGATCAGTTCAAGTAGTAGTGGTATTCTTCTACAGATTAAATACATCTAACGTGGATGTATTAAAAATACATCTTTAATTTTAAAACCAGCATCCTTATAACTTACAAATTTTCCCGAGGAGAAGAGAGATGGTAAGATTTAACATCTATTGGAAATTCTCTTATCTTTCTAAAGAAATGTTTAAAGCGCCCAAGCCTTTTTTGCAGTGTTAATACAGTAGCAAAAATTAAATTTCATGAAAAAGGAGTCGGTGTTGTGTCAAAAAACAATGCACTATCATTTTCTAGGTTTGTCTGATGTGAGTTATGTAAAATAATATTCACATATTAACTCATTCTTAAGTAGAATCTTTGACATGGTCACTAATCATTAACACTGACTTGATAGCATATGATGAACTAATCAAAATATATCCAGACTTCAAAAGCAATAGCTACTTAGTCCCACAAGATAATAAAAAAGATAGAGGCTGTTAAGCATAAAACCGAAGCATTTAAATCAGGGGTGTCCACCTTTGGCAACTTTAAGATTTGTAGATTTCAACTCCCAGAATTCTCCAGCCAGCCATGGGGAATTCTGTGAGTTGAAGTCCACAAGTCTTAAAGTTGCCAAGGTTGGACACCCCGATTTAAAATTAAATGTAGAAAACTGAAAGTTCTTGGAAATTTCACAGCAGATCACATATTGGAATTAGATTCAGCCAATCTCATGCCAGTGCTTATGAACTTTATGCTAGAAGGACAGGTTCCCTATTTTTGTGTGATACTGTGTCACAAGTGTTCTCAACTTCTTCTCCTCTATGATAGTTGGCAGCTCATATTACCTTCAGCCACTTTTAGCTGTGCAGCCCTGGCAAGATTGAGCGGCTTAGAGTTTGGATCTAGGAATATATGCAATTTTTAGTGCTTGATGGGATGGCATTGCCCCCAAAAGTCCCTGTGTACGATCCGCGGATCTTCCTGGGCACAAGGAGCCAGTGGTAATCATGGCTAGGAGGGCCTTTGTGCAACTTTGTGTTGCGCGCCAGTGGTGCCTGTCCCTGGATTTGCAAGCTCTATTCTCAGTCATTCATGTCTAGGTCACCTCTCAAATGGACTAATGTGATGCGCTCTACATGGGGCTGCCATTGAGAAGTATCTGGAAGCTTCTGTGATGCAAAATGTGGTGGCCCAGGCAGTTATGCGTGCCCCTTGAGCTGCATGTTACACCTCTGCGCAGCAAGCTGCACTGGTTGCCTGTCTGGTTCCAGGATTGGTGCTGGTTATGACCATTAAAGTGCTACATAGGGGCCAGGTTATGTCAGGGACTGCTTCTCCTCAGTTATATCTACTTCCCATTATATCCCATGAGGCCCAGCAGGAGGGGGTCTAGCAGGACCCAGGAGGAGAGCCTTTTCTACTTGGCACATGGTCTTTGGAACTTCAACCCTCCGAAGGGAGATTGGCCCCAACTCCACTGATCTTCCTTCTTGAAGGCCCTCAAAACTTGGTTTTGTCATTGGGCCTGGGGATCCCATGGAATATGGAGCCTGCAAAATGGACATCCTGTCTGTAGGTTTTGAAATGCACTTTCTTGTGTTTTTGTTTTATTATACTTCAACTGTTTTAACTGCATTTTAATGGTTTTGTTTTTAATGGTTTTGTTTTTTTGTTATATTAATTGTGTATGCCACTCAGCTCCATATGTGAAATGGGTAGCTACATAAATCTAATAAATAAATACATTAAGTTGGTGGCAATTCTATGCCAAATTCATATGAAGAATGCCAGATGCTGGCAATTCAGTTGTTCTGTCACAATCTCTGCTTCAGATAAATGACCATGAGTGTTTTGGTCTGTCCGTGGCTGTGAGCTTCTGAATGTATCTAATTGGCTCCTCTGTGACACAAAATATTGCATCAGAGAACATTGGCCTGATGAAGCACATCACGATCAGCAGATGGCTTTATGGACTGAAGCTGAGCTTTGTTACGGTATAAATTTTGCAGAATTTTTCTACTCATTACAACTCCACAGAGAGCACCACGAAGATTTTAGAAAACAGGATTATATTTCAAAGATCAAGGAATTATGCACACTAAAAAAATGGAGCAGTAATAAGTGATTGGAAGATGTTCCTAAACTGATAACTTCCATTACAGTAGTATTACAATCCCCATAATAACCAGGTAGCACAGACAACATACCAATTAGCAATGTTGGTAACTGTAATCTAGAGTCTAATGCAACAGGGGTCAACCTGCAAAATGACTTCAGCTGAAGCCATCCTTGCTTCTGCTTCGTTTCTTGGTTGCCATTCAAGGGGGAGAGCATGGGGGTGGACTCAGGAATGTAGCGCCTCAGCCGGCTAGTCATAACATCTCCCAGGCGGCGTGTGAACCAAGGTCATTTCAACGGACATTTGTCGAAGTTGAGCGGGAACCTACGCCTGGACTGATTGTCCCATGTGACCCTGAGGGACCAAGGGGGGTGGGGAGGTCTTATTCTTTTAACTATCCCTAGGCGTGGGAATAATTTAGCGCTAGCTTCACCTTTCTAAGTGCCGATATGATGTACTCAATAAAGGATCTCTTGAAACTGCAAAAAGTGTCATAGTCCTGACTCCTTGAGTTCATTACTCGGAACGATGACAACAGGACTTTGAGAAGAAGTGATCTCAAAGAGCTCTTCAAGTTTAGACTTGGTCATTGTTGGGTAGCCCGTGTGCTTAACCGTACTGAGGGCCAAGCAAATGGGTTACTTGAGATGCTGCTGTAGCTTAAATGAGGAGGGCACTGAGTTGACTGGAGTTGGCTGGGAGAGCCCTGAATGATTCATGCTGTCCTGTCTGTTCCCAGCATTCCACATTTGGCAGGAATAAAAATGATTAAATGGTCAGAGTGAAGAGATTTGGAAGTTTACCACATGCAAAAGTTATTTAGATGGCTACGGTAGGATATACTAATTTACTTCCTCTGTCTGTTAAAAGGAGCTACTGATACAGAATTGAGAATATATGCAAAGGTTTGGTCATCAAAATATTCTCTAATCAGTTAACCTATGCAGGTACCTGTAAGTTGGCATAATTAGGCAAAACTGACCTGGACGTACATTATACTTTGTTATGCATCCCCTGATTGGACTAATCAGAATATCTGCATGTGTTGCCTAAGCATCTGTGTGTGGGTGAGGGTCTATTCAGTGTGTTTTATTTGTGTAGCACATACATTTGAGGGTCTTACCCATGTAGATGCAGGTATTGCCTGTGTGTGTTTCTGCTCTCACCTGGTGTTGTGTTTGTGATTCTCTCCATGTGTATATGCTCCATTCTGGATCTTGGCAAGATTTCAAACTGCTCCCCATCTGTTTCTCCCATTAAGGTGCAAAAGAGGATTTCTCTCCCCCCCCCCCCAGATTCCATTCTGCAACCCGCAACCAAATCCAACTTATTTTTTTACCTTGATCTTTATTTTGCTAGTTTATCCTGCCAGACAAAATTTCGTCTCTTTCCAATCTGGTTTTGAACAGATAAAAAGCACAGAAGGATACGCAGAAAGAATCTCAAAATCCTTTACACAATTTCTTTGCAACATTCTGTTGCCTTGAAAAGGATAAAGTGTCCGGCATGTGTGCATGAAGAAGAAATAAAAACTCAAGTCAAGGAATTCTTCAAAACTGTTTTATTTGGATTTTTGGGAATATCTTAAATTAAGAATGTTAAGAAAAATAGCAAATGCAAGAAAAAGCCTGAACAAGAATTCATTTCTTTACTGGATATTTCCAAATCTTTTTTGGGGACAGGCCAATAATTATCAGTAAATATTGTAAATGGGATATGGATGAAGCTGCTTAAATAACTAAAGTTGACCTGATATCTGAAATAGAATTAAGAATAAGTATGGCCTGGAACATATGCTTTGTCCTGGGAGATGCCATCGTGTTCTGGAATTTCTGGTGAACAATTTGGGGGCAGACAGGGTCCAGCAGAAACAAAACCTAGAACATTTTGGCTGTTTCGGGTACTGGAAGAACTAAATCTGGAGCAATCATGGAAAGACTTTGGAGAAGATTCCTTGAAATACTATGGCCAACCAAGAAAGCAAACAAATGGCTCATCAAACCAACTAATTCAGAATTCTCACCAAAGGCAGAAATGACCAGGTTCAAATTAACCACACTTCAGACACATTATGCAAAGACCTAGTTCTCTTAAGAAAGCTGTAATGCTGGGAAAGGTGGAAAGAAAGAAAGGAAGAGGATAATCAGCAGAAAGATGGAAGGAGTAAGTTACAGCAGGGATGGCTGCACTGCTAGGAATAGATCGTCATGGAGAAAATCCAACTATGTTATCACTAAGTGGCGGCACCAACTTGATAGACACGATCATAGCTACATGTCTATGGAGATTATCAGTCATCCAGGTCATGGTTGTCCCAAAGGTGCTTTTTCAAAAGGCCACTGGATTTGCCTTTTGAAAAAGCACCTTTCAGAACTCAGCAGCACTCTGAACTGAAGAAGCTTCTTGAATGAGAAGCAAAACGTCTTCAAGGAACACCAAAGGAAGTCCAGTTGCCTTTTGAAAAAGCACCTTTGGGATAATCATAACTGCGCAAGCTCAAAATGGGTTTTGTAAGCCATGATTATAAACCCTAACGGCCATTGTGACCTTATTGAACAGACTATGTTTAAAATAAACAACGGCTTAGCTCAACCCAGGAAATGAAAGAGTTGGTATTTACATGATTATACCATTTTCTTTTGGGGGCACAGCTGGTGTGGTGTAAGGGTTAAGGTATTGTCTGTCAGCAGAGAGGCCAGGGTTCAGCCATGGTAGCTCACTCAGGGATGTGGGACTATCTTTCCTCTCTCTCAGTTGGGCCCACCTCACAGCGCTGTTGCAGGAAAATGGGAGGCAGGAGTGATCTGTATGTCACCTTAATTTCTGAATGAAAGGAAGGACATAAATCTAATATGAGCTGACTTGATACACATTTTTTTTAAAAAAAAGGGCAAGACTGATGCACATTGCTTTTACCTTTTTACAATTGCCAGTTAGCTTATCTCATTGGACCAGTAGCCTACGTATTTACTTATTTGTTAAATTTATATGCTGCCTATCTCGCCATGGGGCTATTCTAAACGGCTTACAGCAATAAAAAAGAAGAAATGAAGAGTGTGAACGAAACAGAAGTTAAGATATTGGAACAATAAAATGAACAATGAAAGAGACCACCACGAGAAATACAAGTAGTCTACAGGTGACTATAGGAAGTTCATTTAGTGACCATTTGAAGTTACGATGGCACTGAAAAAAGTGACTTATGACTGTTTTTCACACAACCATTGCAGCATCCCCATAGTCACTTGATCAAAATTTCGATGCTTGGCAACTGGCTCATATTTATGACAGTTGCTGTGTCCCGGGGTCATGTGATCAACTTTTGCAACCTTCTGACCGACAAACTCAATGGGGAAGCCAGATTCACTTAACAACTGTTATTAACTTACTAACTGCAATGATTCACTTAACAAGTGTGGCAAAAAAGGTTGTAAAATGGGGCAAAATTCACTTAACAACTAACTCACTTAAGAGAAATTTTGGGCTCAAATGTGGTTGTAAGTCGAGAACTACCTGCACAACTATAAGATTACCAAAAAAGAAAGATGGACAGGTAGATAGCAGAGAACAAGGTGGGGGGGGGAAAGGGGGAGGTGGAATCTGCCATCAATCCAGCAGCTGCCAGTTGGACCCCAGGCCAACCAGCAGAGTCAGGTCTTCAGGCTCTTTTGGAAGGATAGGAGGGTGGAGGCAGATCTTATCTTACCGATTTTCTTACTCAACTGCCGCCACCATTTCAGTGGGCTGCACACACTCTGACTGCCTTAGCAGTAATTGAGAGCAAAGGAAGTTGGTGCTCTGTATCCCTTAACTTCCTTTAATATCCACTTCGTTGGATTGTAAGATCATTCTGTGATGGCTCCTTTTCAGACTCCATAACAGGCCAGTTTGTCTTCTTCCTCCGAAAAAGTTGCTTACACGTATGCCTGTTCTGCCCATCGGGATCGCCTGATTTTCTGGACTATAGAGCCACGGTGGCACAGTGGCGAGAGTGCAGGCTATTTCTGCTGACTGCCAGCTGCCTGCAATTTGGCAGTTCAAATCTCACCAGGCTCAAGGTTGACTCAGCCTTCCATCCTTCCGAGGTGGGTAAAATGAGGATACCAAATTGTTGCGGGCAATATGCTGACTCTGTAAAACCGCTTAGAGAGGGCTGTAAAGCACTGTAAAGCGGTATATAAGTGCTATTGCTATCTGCTATTCTCCCTCTCCTCATTGCCTGGTGAAGTGGAAGTCTGGTATCATAACCCCTGTAGGCCTCTCAATCAGCACATTAAAATTTCTGTATTTTAAAGACTTCTGCTTAGCTTGTGCTTATTCTGACAATCAACGTGCTGGTTTATTAGGGAGTCATTTCCCAACAGAAACCTAGTCTGCCTTTACCAAATTCTTTTTCGTCTTTTCCCCTCACGAGGGAGAATATCTGGGAATGTTGCAACTTTTATTTCTGGCTGTCTGAAAACGTTTTTAACTCTTTTTCTCCCTCAGCCAAGTACTGTCAGCCCAACGTATGGCTCCAGACCAAGGTGTCACCGGGGCCTCAGAATTTCATCCCAGGGCAAGGCCATTGAAAATGCTGTTCCAGCCTACAAAATGAAGTTGGCTAAGGCTCATGAGATAGTTTTAAACTTCCCGAGAAGTCAGATTCGAGTTCATCTGTGGTCTCCACAGGGATATTGCTCAGGTCTGAATCATATGAATGTGACCATTTTGATTGCCATGCAATTAATCTGTCTGGCACCATCGTGCAGTGGCATCTTGGCGGCTGCCTCAGGTTTTCTATAAGAGAAGGACTTGATTGGACAAAGCCTGTGTAAGAATGCGGCTGATTAAGGTGAGATGGGCAGAATCCAGATGCTTCTGTGGCCAGTGACTGGGCGGAGGTAGTGCCGTTAGGCAAAGAACAGCTCTGGAAGCAGCTGCACTTTCCAAATCCTTGGTGAATGCGCAATTTGGCAACCAGCGGCTTGCCGATGTTAACCGCCTTTCTTTCATCCACCGGGTCCTCGAGTCCCATGTATTCATAATGCAGGCAAACGGTGAATGTTAAATCTTCCTGTGATTTAAAGAGAGATACATTAATAATGATAGCCTTTTACTGCCAGGCATTCAACCCAATGGAATATAATGATTGCAATCAAAGGATCTATGTATTCGTATCATGAAATTCACAAAAAGGATGCTGGTTATCTAACTGAAGCTAGCCTGACCGAGGCCATCTTGGAGGCTTTAGTGCTGCCACAATGGTGCTGAGGGATAGGGAGGGGGGGGGGAATAAAGATAGCTGGGGTTTTGTAGCCAAAACAAAATAGTTTCCTCTGTCTTACACATTGGCAAAAAAAATCAGAACACAAAATACAAGCTGGGCTGATACGACCTCGTAGACGACCCTCACTCTGTCAAGGACCTTGGAGTACTCATCTCAAATGACCTAAGTGCCAGAGCTCACTGTAACAGCATTGCCAAAAAGGCATTAAGAGTTGTTAACCTAATCTTGCATAGCTTCTTCTCCGGTAATAATGAACTGCAAACTAGAGCATACAAAACTTTTGCTAGACCAATTCTTGAATACAGCTCATCTGTCTGGAACCCGCACTGCATATTAGACATTAATACAATTGAACGAGTCCAGAGATATTTCTCGAGAAGAGTCCTCCACTCCTCTACTCGCAACCAAATACCTTATGCCACCAGACTTGAAATTTTATTTTTTATTTTATTTTTATTTATTTATTTTGTCAAGTACATATTTGGTAATATACATAGATATAACATTATTTATATACATAAGATGGGTACAAAGAAAAGGGAACATTTGGACAGGGACGGTAGGCACGCTGGTGCGCTTATGCACGCCCCTTACTGACCTCTTAGGAATGGGGTGAGGTCAACAGTAGACAGTCTAAGGGTAAAGTTTTGGGGATTTGGGGAGGAAACCACAGAGTCAGATAGTGAGTTCCAGGCATTAACCACTCTGTTTATTGGTACTCCAAGGTCTTTCACAGAGTGAGGGTCGTCTGCAAGGTTGTGTCCATTCAGCTTGTATTTGGTGTTCTGATTCCTTTTGCCAATGTGTAGGACAGAGCATTTGTTGGTTGAGATTTGGAGTTGCCAGATGTTTGACCATTGGGCTTAGACAACTTAGAACTTCGCCGTCTTCGATCCGACCTAAGTGTAGTACATAAAATTATCTGCTACAATGTCCTACCTGTCAATGAATACTTCAGCTTCAACCACAACAATACACGAGCACACAATAGATACAAACTTATGGTAAATCGCTCCAAACTTGATTGCAGAAAATACGACTTCAGTAACAGAGTTGTCAATGCCTGGAATGCACTACCTGACTCTGTGGTTTCTTCCCCAAACCCCCAAAATTTAACCTTAGACTATCTACTGTCGACCTCACCTCATTCCTAAAAGGTCTTTAAGGGGCGTGCATAAGGACCTACCGTCCCTGTCCTAATGTTCCCTTTTATTCATATCCATTTCATGTAATCATAATCATGTTTATACTTATGTCTGTTATCTAATACATGCTTGACAAAATAAATAAAATAAAATAAATAGAACCTAGGACATTCCCACAGGTGGCTGAAGAGAGGAGGAGTGAAGTTTCCAAGCAACCAGACAGCACCTTGATTGGAGGTGCAACTGATTGTTTGGGAAAGGGGAAAAACCTTTTACTTTTAATTAGGTGAAAACCGCAGGAATCTTTAGAGTTGGTTTTCACTAGCTTGTGCCAATATGATATATCCAATAAACGTGTTCTTTGAGGAAACTGCTTGCCTCAGAGTTCTGTTTGCTATGAGTGTATTACTTGGAACCCTGACACTAACTTCTAATGTTCTGCCATCACCATGTTATGCTAGATCAGGGGTCTCCAAACCTGGAAACTTTTAAGACTTGTGGACTTCGACTCCCAGAATTCCTCAGTTCTGGGAGTTAAAAGTCCACAAGTCTTAAAGTTGCCAGGTTTGGAAAGCCCTGTGCTAGATATTAGAGATAGATATGATGGTCTTCTGCTGGCTTGCTCTCCACTAGAGAACATATGGAACCTGACTGACAAAGGAATTAAACAGAAATAATTTGCTCTGAGAGGTAGACATTCCATAGAAAATCAAATCAAGAACTAAATATATTTTGCCCCATCCAGTGTGACTCAAGGTAGATCAGTTTTCTCCAAAACGAGGCCCCTCCAGAGTACAGAATTACAAACTCCAGTAGTCTCATCTTATACAAGGAAAGTTGTGCTGGATCACCAGCCATTAGGGTGATTTGCAAATCAAATTACATTATTTTTTTCTGCTAAGTCACACTGCAGTTTCAATGGGCAATTTCTTCATTCAAAATAGTACAGGGAGTCCTGGACTTATGACCCCAACTGCAAGCAGAACTTCTGTCACTAGGCAATGAGGTCATTAAGTGGGTCATTACAGACCACACCTGATTTTATGACTTCTTTTGCCACAACTCTTAAGCGAAACCAGTTTTCCCCAATGACTTTGTTGGAAGCTGGTTGGGAAGGTTGAAAAAGGCGACCAGGACACTACAACTATAGTAAATACCTGTTGGTTGTCAAGTGCCTGGATCATGATCATGTGATTGTGGGGACTGCAACAATTTCAGCACAAAGACCATCATAAATAATATTTTAATGTTCCATTGTAACTGAATGTCGCTAAACGAATGGTTCTACATTGAGGACTATCTGTATCTCCAATTATACTTCATTCCCAAATCATTTCTCGGCCCTATGCATATTTAAGACTTGTTACAGAAGCCAGTATCTCCTACTATTTCTTTTTCCAGCAACTTCCCCATACACTTTGTTTTACTTTTCCAAAGATCACTGACCCACATCCAGTGAATGAAACCTGAAACATTTGCAGTTTTATTTTATTTTATTTTATTTATTTATTTAGTTTGTCAAACATGTACGAGATAACAGGTATAAGTATAAACATAATATGAACACAGGAAATGGGTACGAATAAATGGGGACAGTAGGACAGGGACGGTAGGCACGCTGGTGCGCTTATGCACGCCATAAGTTTGGTAGCCTTCAATACCCCCCCTTTTTTTCATTTTATGATATTGTAATCCCTTTTATCAGGGTGGAGTTGGGGTGACTGAATGGAGCTGAGCATTTACTGGCTGGATGCCCTTCCTGACACCTATGCAGAGTTCACAGCAGATATTTTCTCTTTGCCACCCTGATAGAGAAACATCTGTCGCTGCCTAGGATTGAACTCTCAACCTTCCAAGTGGGAGGCGAGCGTCTTCACCTCTAGGCCACCCTGCCGCTCCTTCAACATACATACTCTGCTTTTAAAGTTGCAAGCAAAGGATAACCTTAGTAGGTTTAAACAGTAATTGAACGGCATTGCTGCCACTCAGGGAATGTAGAAATATAAGAAAGCAAACCAAATTTGCCTGCAAGTAATTACCTTTAGCTTCTGTAGTGAACTTATTCTAGTGTAGAGGCAGTGTTTGGGCAAATCTTTTGAAAGCAAATAGCTGCCAGTTTCCTCAGGAGTTCCTTTATTTGCTTCTTTAGGATCTACATCCAATTCCTGTGGACATTTAAAACAATAAAATGAAAATGAGGAGGTGAGATTTTGAGCCCCACCCACCATTTCCATCCTTTATATGAGGGCTCACCAAACTTGGCAACTTTAAGACTTCGCAGCATGGCTGGCTGTAGAATTCTGGGAGTTGAAGTCCGCAAGTCTTAAAGTTGCCAAGTTTGGAGACCCCTGCTTTATATCATGCCAGTTGTGCTTCATGTTTAAAGCATGATATTTCTGTTTTGTACATATAGTCTTCCAAACAATAAATGTGCCATCTTCTGAGATGAACTTACAGGAGGAAAATCGGTGACATAAGCGTTGCAAACGGTTATTTCAGGAGGCTTCATTATGATTCTTGTGTAGATGATCATGACGTTGGAGAATTCTGCAGCAAAACCAAGCTGGATCCGAACCCCGCATTGAAACTGAAGGCACATACTTTCAGAAAGTTCTGAAAACAAGCATATTTTTGAAGGCGGTGATCCATACCTGTTTCTCTTTAATAACAGCTCTGCAAACAGCATTGCTCCTCATGCCGATTAGTCATGATCTTCCCCGAATTTCAGAAGTTTATTTTAGTAATTCCGCAGTTGCAGATATAGGGATGACCCTAACCCTAACCACTGGAAGATGCTATCATGTATTTTTGTACCTTGCCCTGTAATCCACTGTTCTTTTTTCCTCCTAAAATATGGGCCCATGTTGAAAAAATACACCTTGTTTTTCATTTACTAAAAGCATCCTAAATCAACCTGTCACTCCCTTGAGCAGAAATGAACAACTATGGCCCCTTTACGACTTGTGGACTTCAACTCCCAGAATTCCTGAGCCAGCAATTCTGAGAGTTGAAGTCCACAGGCCGTGAAGGGGCCACAGTTGCCCACCCCTGCCCTTGGGGGGTCTCAGATTGTGAATGGTTGCCTTGTAGGAATAACAAGTGATAATTAGAAAATCTGAAAATAATTAAGCAAAGTGGGGAAACCATAGCTAGGAACTATATTTAATATTTTAGGGGAGATGTAACATTGGAGGAGGGTCAAATACAGGTAGTACTCAACTTACAATTGGTCTCTTAGCAACCGTTTGAAATTATGACAAACCTCCCCATTTAAAGGAACTTGTTCCAAAGTTCCAATGCATTTCAGGAGCTTGGCCTGTATTTAGGGCCAACTGCAGCATTCTGTAGTGATGTAATCACGATTTACATTTTTGCTGAAAATTGGCATTTAATTCCAGTTTTTGGCAAAATGCCCCATAGCGAATGGTTTTGCTTAACAACTGTGGTGATTTGCTTAATGACCTCTGTAAAAAAGGTCATAAATCAGGCTGGTCCAGAGGTGGGTTCCTCCCGGTTCTGACCAGTTAGCCCGAACAGGTAGCGACCCGCTGGTGATGTCACGGATCCGGTTCGGTCGGTGCCGGTCCGTGGACGCCACCATCTTTTTTCTGAATTTTTTCGGAATTTTTTTGGGGGGGGAATTTTTTGGGGGGAATTTTTTCTGGGTTTTTTTTCTTCTGCACATGCGCAGAAGCCAAGTTTCCGGCACTGCGCATGCGTCGCCATCTTGTTTTTGGCTTTTTTGGGGGGGGAATTATTATTATTATTATTTTGCACTGCGGCCACACGGCACGGGAGGAAGCGAACCGGCAGTGAGGTAAGTTAGAACCCACCCCTGGGCTGGTCACATAGGTGACCTGCTTTATGACCGTGATAACTTACAACTACAAGAGGCAGGTTCCATTGTGGCCTTAAGTCAAGGACTTAAATACAAGTATTGCAGAGGTGGGGGTTATTTTTTTAATCTTTATTAAAGCTATACCTGTTGCAGTTTTTCCATCCCAAATGGACAGGAAGCCAACATTCAGAGGTGTAAATGGGGTAGGATTGGGTACAACCAAAGAAAGTTTGGGTAAGTGGGGGACAATAAAACAATTGCCAGCTCCTAAGTTATGGGGTAATATTGACAAAGTAAATTAAGCAAGGAAATAGTGACGTATATTTCATTTCCTTTGCTCTTTCCCTCTGTCTGTTCTGACCTCTGTGCTGTGAGAAGCCAATACATTTGAAACAAATAACCTAATTTTTAAAGGATGTATTTCAGGGACATAAGGGCTACAGATTTATTTACTTAATTTGTATCCTGCTTTTATTATTCTTACAAATAACTCAAGGCGGCAAACTTATCTAATAAACCGTTCTCTCTTATTTTCCCCACAACAACAACCCTGTGAGGTGAGTTGGACTGAGAGAGACTGGCCCAAGGTCATGGCTTTTTCATGGCTAAGCAAAAAGGTTATTTTCACATTTACTGTACCATGTGCTTTCGCCCATTGTAGATTTCGTACCAAAGCTTCTGCTGAGGTTACAGTTTGCTGAATAGGATCAGTTAACGCTCTCTTTTCAGACAAGCTGCTGCGAATCTCCAAAGCTTGCTTGCCTTTGGTAAGATGACACTTTCCCATATCTAAAAATAAAAAAAACCCCACAAGCTCATTTTGATTAATAATTACCATGCTCTTTTTTCCCTCTGAGAACATTTATTTGGTACAATAATTTCCATACTGCTAATTTCCTTAAGATTCTAGGTCAGTGATGGTGAACCTTTTAGACACCGACTGCCCAAACTGCACGTGCGCGCATGTCCAAACTGAAAGGTGCATGGGCGCACATTCATGGACATGCACGTGCATGGACATGCACATGCGTGAATGTGCACATGCACAGACATGCACGCACATGCGTGAACATGCACATGCATGAACGTGCACATGCACGCACATGCGCAGCAGAGACCCGAAGACCAGCTGGCCAGCGGGAGGCAGGGCATCCCAACCCCGGCAGCGCGGCAAGAGGTAAGATCTTTTTCTTTCGTGAGCTTCTGTTTCGTCGTTTGCAGGGAAACAGAAGCTCACAAAAGAAATGCCACGGAGATCTGACCTGGGCCGTAGGTTCGCCATCACGGTTCTAGGTAATACACATTATAATGAAACAATATAAAATAGGTAACCCAGTTGCCTCAGTTCAGACATTTTAATAGATGATGGTCCCAGAATACAGCTTAGACATCAAATTGCTGTTTAAAATGGACTTTCCAACTTTTTCTTGAAGGTCAGAAGAGAGCTAGACATACAGGTAATCTTCGACTTACGACCACAATTGAGCCCAAAATTTCTGCTGCTAAGCAAGACAGTTGTTCAGTGAGTTTTGTCCCATTTTACAACCTTTCTTGCCACAGCTGTAAAGTGAATCATTCTGTCATTAAGTGAATCTGGCTTTCCCCATTGACTTTACTTGTTGGAAGCTGGCTGGGAAGGTTACAAATGATGAGGTGGCGAGGTGGCGCAGTGGTTAGAGTGCAGTACTGCAGGCTACTTCAGCTGACTGCTAGCTGCAGTTCGGCGGTTCAAATCTCACCGGCTCAAGGTTGACTCAGCCTTCCATCCTTCCAAGGTGGGTAAAATGAGGACCCAGATTGTTGGGGGCAATATGCTAACTCTGTAAACCGCTTAGAGAGGGCTGTAAAGCACTGTAAAGCGGTATATAAGTCTAAGTGCTATTGCTAAGTGCTATGATCACATGATCTCGGGCCATAAATAGTTTAGTTTAGTTTATTTAGTTTATCAAGCATGTATGAGAAAACAATTATATGTACAAACATATAAGTATAAACAGGTAAAGTATATGCATAAGAAATGAGTACGAATAATGGGAACAGTAGGACAGAGACGGTAGGCACGCTGGTGCGCTTATGCACGCCCCCTTACAGACCTCTTAGGAATGGGGTGAGGTCCACGGTAGACAGTTTTAGGTTAAAGTTTTGGGGGTTTGAGGATGTAACAACAGAGTCAGGTAGTGTATTCCAGTTATATATAAATAAATAAAGTTATATATAAAAAAGTTAAATAGATGCCAGTTGCCAAGCACCCGAATTTTACATGACCATGGGGATGCTGCAATGGTTGTTAAGTGCAAAAATCGGTCATAAGTCACTTCTTCAGTGCTGTTGTAACTTCAAACAGTCACTAAACAAATGGTTGTAAGTTGAGGACTACCTGTATCTCCACACAATGTGGAGACTACCAAAAAAAAGCCCTTCTTTCTGTTCCAGGATAGGACTTTGAATATGACCAGAGACTGGATCAAAGCAGCCTCTTATAAGCACATTTGATTCATTAAAATATTTGCGTTATGATTTAGATATAATGGATGAGCTGTGAGTCATTTCTGCAAATAGAAACTCCAAGAGTCCGGTAGCAGAAATGTACATAAGATGCAAAACCCAACCAGATTAGGAAGGCACCCACTTCCTTTAGGCCTAACTTTAGGCCAGGTGGAGGATAATTCTCAATAACTTTCAACCCTCTGAATCCAAAAGCTGCTAAGAAAGAAAGAGAGAGAGAGAGTTATCCCACTGGATGGGGTTTAGCTTCAGCAGGGCTGTGAATTCAGCTGAGCTTATAAAGGAGAATATTTGTAGCTCAGGGTTGAAATGACGGGTCCTTGGTGCTCTCTGAGCTTGTTTTTTTTTTTTTTTTTTTTTTTTGCAGATATTTCGTTACCCAAACTAGGTAACATCTTCATGTTGCCGATGATGTTACCTAGTTTGGGTAGTGAAATGTCTGCTAGAAAACAACCAAGCTCAGAAAGTCTCAAGGAACCTCAGCTGAGCTTCATTGCTGTTTTGTCTACTTAGGGCTGGCCCCTTTCTATTATATTCTGAATGGCAGGGGTTTTCTAGAACTGGAATATGAAATGAAGGTGGCCTTCCTCTTTATAAAGGTAAACATTGAACTGAGAATTTCTGATGACTGTGTTTGTGGATGTGTCATGTTGCCTTGTCCTGGTATTCTTTTTTCTATTCTCTTTTCAAGACACAAGATCAGTTTTTCCCCGAACGCCATCACTCTGCTAAACCAATAATTCCCTCACCACTGTCAATCTATTCACTAAGGCTTCATAACTATTACTATTAGTCTTCTCATCGTTCCTATCACCCATCTCCTCCCACTAGTAACTGTATGAGTGTACCTTGTTGCTTGTATCCTTACGATTTATATTAATATTGATTGTTTCCTGGTATGATTTGATTGCTTATTTGTACCTGATGAATGTATCTTGTCTTTTTATGTACACTGAGAGCATATGCACCAAAGACAAATTCCTTGTGTGTCCAATCTCTATTCTATTCTATTCTATTCTATTCTATTCTATTCTATTTAGTAGGCAGGCTTGGAGTTCCCAGGAAATCGACTATCAAAGGAATAACTGACAGCAGCCTAGCTTCCTATTTAATTCCCTACCTAATACCAATACATTTAGTACCTAACTCCTTGATTTTCTGGGATTATCAGAGAAATTAATTCTAGTAAAAGAAATGGCACCAAACTAGCAGCAGACTATAAAACAGCAGTTGTGACCAGCTGTAGAATCTATATAAAAGAGCAAAGAAAGAGGTATTTCCTTCTCCAATCCTCTCTTACTCTGCCAAAAAAAAAAAAAAATCAATTTCAAATAAATGAAGGCACATTAAACATTTTTCATAATGCTAGCAGCAAATTCTCCAACAGGCTTCATTTTTGTTTACAAAAGCTGCAAAAAGGGATGATTTTGAATAGAAAAATGACAGATGCATGCTTCACTAATTCTTTCCCCACCAATAATGTTTCCACCGAAATTGCACCGTTTCCCCAGGCTGTTTTACTCACAGGCTTCCAGATGCTTGTTTAAAAATGTGTATCTGTATTCCAATATGGCAAAAATCTATTTGAGGGACAATTTTGAGCAAAAAAAACCCCCTCCAGGTTGATAAAGAAACAAGTAAGCTTACACAAGGCATACCTGCTGATTCCCTAGCTTTTTACAACCTTTAATCTCTTGGTGTAGAACCAAATGAAACACCAAGTTAGGTTATGTAAAAGAATTGTTCTTATGGGTGACAATCGTAACTAGTGAGTCAGATATAGGAAAGAATTTATGAACTGATCAAAACCTAAATATAGGGTCATTTCTTGGAGTGCATTCTTGTACATCAATAGTGCTTGTGCTGGTCCACAAAACCCTGCCAAATAAAACCTTGCTTATAATTTTCCTTCTAAGTAGAGAATATAAAATATGGGTAGTCCTCACTTAACAATGGTAATTGGGACAGGCAACTTAGTCACTATCATAAAGTATGATGTCACATGATTGTGCCAACTTACAATGGCATTTTTGGTATTTCTGATTGTGGTTAGGTGAATCTCACATGGTTGTTAAACATGTCGTATGGTCACTATTTATGACTTTCCGCCAGCTTCCCCGTTGACTTTGCATATCCGAAGCCAGCAGTGAAGTTTGCAAATGGCAATCATTGTGTCCGTGGGTTGCTGTGATGTCATAATTGCAATCCAGTTGCCAAACACCCGGATTTGTAACCACATGACCACTGCAACAGCTGCAATAATGAGGACAAGTCATAACCCCCAGTTCAGGGCTGTCATATCTTTAAATTGTCACCGAACAAGCAGTTGTTAAACAAGGACTATTGTACAATTAATCCATAAACATCTCTCTTTGTTTCTGGTAGGTTTTTCTCACCTTCTGCCACACCATCCAGCAGCACAGTAATTTTCTTGTCCTCTAATAAGCGTTCCTTCAAAAACTTCATGAAAATCCCATTGGCCAATCCAGACTGCTGAATTTCAAAAGCTTCTGCCCCTTGGCACCTTGACAATATGTAGACAGCATGTTAGCACCATAGATGGAGAGCAGAGGTGGGTTCCTGCCAGTTTGGACCGGTTCTTTAGAACCGGTAGTGGGAATTTCCCCCCACTCGCCGAACCGGCAACGAAGGCCGGCTGGACACGCCCCCGAACCGGCTCTCTCGGCAGCGCCAATGGCACTGCCATCTTGTTTTTTGCTTCTGCGCACATGCAGAAGCTGTTTTTTGCTTCTGCACATGCGCAGAAGCTGGATTTTCAGCACTGCGCATACGCGCGTGCGGCCGTGCAACACATGCGTGCCCACACGGCACGGGAGGAAGTGAACCAGTAGCAGGGTAAGTCAGAACCCACCCCTGATGGAGAGGCATCTTTATCATGCAGCGTCTAAACCAGGGGTCTCCAACCTTGGCAACTTTAAGACTTGTGGACTTCAACTCCCAGAATTCCTCAGCCAGCTTTGCTGACTGAGGAATTCTGGGAGTTGAAGTCCACAAGTCTTAAAGTTGCCAAGGTTGGAGACCTCTGGTCTAAACTACAAAGGTTAAACTTCTGAGGTAGCGTTGCTTCAGATGGAGCAGCAGGAATATTTCTAACTGTTCTAATTGATCAGACAGATAGAAAATAATTGAATACGTCAACAAGCCACAGGACATCAAATTGACCCTTTCAATGGATGGATGGATGGACGGACGGACGGACGGACGGACTGACTGCCTGACTGACTGCCTGAGCAGGCCAGCTTCATTCTTCACAGTGACTATTTGGCACACAGGGAAAGAGTCTGGAAAAACCTATCTACACATAATAGTATTTCTTCCTGAGGCGGAAGCCAATAGTGAACCCTTCCCACATATATACTGGCTCATAAGACAAATGAGTAGCCATGGTGTCAGAGGACATAGCAGTCAAGTCTGAAAAAATAGTCCTCCAAGTTCTGAGAACCAACAGTTTCTATAAACAGGATCTCATCTGGATTCAAGCCCAGCTCTTGTCATGGATACATTATGTGGCCTTAAGAAATCTCCCTCCATTTTTCTTCCCTCAAAGAAGAAGAATAGCTGCTATTTAGAATTCAGGGGATTTCTCAGCATAGCTGAGACTTAATGTGTTCTTTTCTTCAACACAGGGAGAGAACAATCTAGGTAGTAAGATGTCTCACACTGAACTAAATGCAATCTCCTCAGTCTTAAAAGCAAGTTTTTCATCAAGTGGCTAAAAAGATGCTAATATTCAGATCAACAAGTACAGTCAGTTATTTCTTTTGCAAGGAAGAGATGAGACTTATGAGTTTAATATTTCAATATTTTATAATACTCAAAATCATGTCCATGACTCAGTGACACAGGAATGAAAAATCTCTCTTGATGCCCACTCAGTTTAAATAATGATCATGAATAAAAACAGATTTTAACCTCTAACATGCATTATAAAGCAGGGGTCTCCAACCTTGGCAACTTTATGCCTGGCGGACTTCAACTCCCAGAATTCACCAGCCAGCTTTGCTGGCTAGGGAATTCTGGGAGTTGAAGTCCTCCAGGCATAAAGTTGCCAAGGCTGGAGACCCCTGTTATAAAGCATTGCTAAAGCCTAATCAGAATCTTATTCATATAATACCCAAAGATAATAGAGATTATTATTAGTTAGAAATTAAAATAAGTTACCACACTTCTAAAAAATAAATACTTTAATAGCTATTCTTACGTGGCATATCCAAAAACAATGTTAGCTGTAACCTTCAGGGCATCCAAGATGAGAATGGTATTGTCATATTCATTCCTTCAATAAACACAAGGATCAAAATGATCAAAAAAGCCTGAATCATAATAGAATATTTAAACAAGAATAGAACAATTAATGTTTTTAATGACTCCTGCATATTGTTATTTATTTCCAAATCTTTTTCTTTCACTCCCTTGGAAGAATCTGCCAATGGATACTTAGGCAAAAGTGTGAAGTGCTTCTATCAGCTTGGTAAACAATTCATGCTGTTTTTTTAATTAAAGGAGAGAATGAAGGCAAGTCTTGAAGAACAGGACTGGAATCTGAAATTCAGTCTTTTAAGCCATTTCATATATGCTACAATCTTTGGACATATTGATATATATAGCAGTGATGGCGAACCTGTTTTTGCTCGGATGCCAAAAGGACGCGCGCGCACAATAGCGTGCATGCACATGCACACACCCATAATGCAATGCCCCCCTGCGTATGTGCACACAACCCCCCCTGCGCTGCCCTCCCGCGCATGCGCACAGGCCTCACCAAAGCCTCCGGACTTCCGGTAGGCCCGTTGGGCTGTTTTTCGCTCTCCCCAGGCTTCAGGAGGCTTTCCTGAAGCCTGTGGATGGCGAAAAATAGCCCAATGGGCCTACCGGAAGTTCATTTCTGAACTTCCGGTAGGCCCATTGGGTCCGTTTTTCGCCATCCCCCCGCCCTCCGGAAGGCCAAAAATCAGCTGGCCAGCGCACACATGCACGCTGGAGCTGACATAGGGCAACAACTCGCGTGCCCTCAGATATGGCTCCACGTGCCACCTGTGGCACGCGTGCCATAGGTTTGCCATCACGGATATATAGCAAGGACCCAAAATTCTCTTTGAGTCAGTGAAGAAAAGAGATTTACAATATTGGATAATCACATAATTAAACAAATGCCTCTGAATTGGTTATACTATGCTGAAAATACTAGGAGACTGGCATTTAGAAGCAATCCGATGATTCCAGTTTTCTTTAACCAAGAGTTTTGTCTCATATAGTGCTTGCTTCACTTCTAGACCCTTATAAGCCCTTTTCCATTATGCATTTATCATTCTTCTACATATCAGACAGCAGTTGGTTGAAATAGCCAGCTATATCACCATTTCATTGTCTGGTTAAAATACTGTTACAATCTATTTTTATTGAACTGACGTCCTGGACAGCTTGGTGCAATCACTCATGTCTGGTTTACTACAGTATCTACAATGTCCTTGAAGGCACAGTTCAGAAACTTCAACTAATTTAGAATACCACTGTTATTGTGGTGTTCATTAAGTGGAGTCGTATTATCCATGAGCTGACTGCTTATCTGTTTGGCTGACTGAATAGCACTGGTCTTCAGAATTTAACACAGAATAACAGGGTTGGAAGGGACCTTGGAGGTCTTCTAGTCCAACTTCCTGCTCGAGCAGCAGACTTTATACCATTTCAGACACATGATTGTCCAGTCTCTTCTTGAAAGCCTCCAGTGATGGAGCACCCACAATTTCTGATGGTTGCCCGAGTAATCAGGAAATACTTCTCAGTAGTTACTTGCTTACTGAAATTATGGATTGAGCAACAGGGATTATGTGGTGATGCTCAGGGGTGGATACACAAGTCAGAATTCTTTCTCTAATGATGCCATCACTGCTGAGCTGCTTGCCAGTGGAAGTTTGGCAAATACCCTCCATAGTTTAGTTTCATAAGATGCAAATCAACATTATCCTGAAAAGGGCAAAGCTAATTTTATATGTTACTAGAGCAATATGGCAGGAAATATATACTTAATGAATAGGGACATATTTGACTACTTTTGACAACTACAGCAACTCTTGCAAAATGTTCATTCCTCTTCTGCTTGCTTTAATAAACTTAACAATTAAAAAAACTTTTAAAAACGCCTCTAAATATAAACGTCTCTGCATTGTATAGAAACCAATGGGCTGAATTAATCATGACTGACTTAGATCCCACTATTTTCATTGGCTTATTCTAAAGATGAGTAAATGATAGTAAATAGTAAAGTTGCTCAGAAACAAATGGCTTGAGAACTGATTTACAGACTCTTTGAAAATGTTTGAGTTGGACTTAATTAAGTTGTGAACAAAGAATAATCAATATGTGCAACTTATCTTATGGACCACAAAAGAGAGGAGAGGTTGGCCTGTTTAGAATTTTGAAGACCAACTCCTTAGTGAAGAAAAACAGAGTTGTTCGATGGGTGATGCCACACAGGACAAGCACAGTTGCCTTTCCAGCTAAGTCTTCTAGTAATATGAAGAGAAGTTGATGGATCCCTGCAAGGGATTACTATAACAGGCAACCTTGGCAATCATAAGACTTGTGGACTTCATGGCTGGCTGGGGAATTCTGGGAGTTGAAGTCCACAAGTCTTAAAGTTGCCAAGGCTAGACACCACTTATATAGGTATAGGAAAATAAACCCCTGTTCTATAATATTGATTTTGAGCTTTTATCTACTGGAAGGAAACATTCAATGTTCTTAAAGAGCTTGGTTTGCAGCTGGTAATCATGTTATGTCTACCATTTAACTTTGAAGGCAGATCAAGTCTCTTACACAACAGCAAAACGTAACTGCCCAAGAAATACTTCTTTACAGGAGAATATTTGTAGCTCAGGGTTGAAAGGAGGAGGTCCTTGTCTCAAGTCCAGAGTGCACCAAGGACCCCTTCTTTTTATTCTGTATTACTTTGCATTTGTTTTGAAAACCAAGTTTAAAAAAAATAATTTCCCAAGAACTGGAAAATTGTGAAACATGTATTTAGCTGATTTAACATGCTTCTTTCTGTAGAATTCATACAGCTATGTATCTTGGGCCCTGAATTATCGAGATTGAATTCTTAAGTGATGAAAGCAATATCATACCTTTTTCTGCACATATCCAGTAAAAATACATTGAGGCCAGTATCCTTTTCTTGCATCAGTTTGAGGATGTTTTGTACACACAGACAGTTTGCAGCTCGATAGGGATTTGGAGCATCAATAGGAACCATAAAACTATTACCATAATTTTCATAGCCATGCCCAGCATAATATAATAGACCTGGGGGGAGAAAACCAAAACACTTTTAACGATTGTACTAAGCAAGATTGCTAAGCAACACAATTCATTTAATTCCACTGCTAAACAAACAAAAAATCTTATTAGGATAAGATAGAATGCAGATAGAAATGAAACCAGAACTTTTCCTTTTGGGACAAATGGAAAAAGAACTGGAGAAAAAATTTAGAACTTTGTTACTATACATGTTGACAGCAGCAAGATTGTTATATGCGCAAAAATGGAAAGACACTTTGATACCTACCACGGAAGAATGGTTGCAGAAGTTGTGATGGAGTTGGCTGAAATGGCAAAACTGACTACTCTGATTAAAGAAATGAATATAAGTACTTTTGTTTCCACATGGAAACCGCTTCTGAATTTTGTGCTTGATGTAGAAAAGAATGTAACTTTGACTTTGGGTTTTTACAGATTAGAGTGATAGATCTTTATAGAAATGAGAAAGTTTATATTATTATGGAAAAACAAAAAGTTTGTGACTTGAAGTTTTATTTTACTGCAACGGGAGAGTCGGAAGTCAATGCTTTTTTTTTCTTTTCTTTTTCCTACCCTTCCCCACTTCCCTTTGCTCTTTCCCCTCCTTCCTTAATGTTCCTCTATTTACTTTTATATTTTGTATTTTATAATACTTAATAATTTAATAAAAATGTTTGAGATATTAGGATAAGGACCTACTTCGGCTGGTTGTAAAGGATGTTGTGCTTTAATCCAGCCTTCTCACCCCAAAATAGTGTTGCATGAGTTTAAGGATGTTTTGTATTGAACCTCTATGCTCATAATACCCAGATATCACTGCCGGTGGTAGCTCTAACATCATGTTCCCTTGATTCCTTTCAGAGTGTGCAAGAAATGTTCACTCAATTAAACGAATAACAAGTCAGAAAAATACAATGCAGAAGCAAACCACTTCCGTATTGAGGCCAAGAAATCCGCCTGCAAATATCTGTTAAGTGCCCAGGAGTCAAGCTTATTTTGACAAAATGCTTCTTGAAAGGAAGTGGTATTGTATCTTTACTTTACTTTCCTAAACAATATAACTTGAATAAATGGAAGAAAAAGACTGAGTCTTTTTTTAAAAAAAAAAATCTTTAGCTATAAGCTGTACAAAATTTCACGGGTTTTGGAGAAGTTTACTTAATATTCGGCTATGCAAAACTTTTTTTTGTTAAATAATTTCTAGATAACATCATTATATGGATTCTGAAGAGCCCATGATAACAAACATGGTTCTCTTTCTGCCGTGTTTGGATTTTCATAGGTTGTGACCTAGAACTTTCAAAATATTTGATTAAAATATTAAAATATTTTCTTATATCTACCCGGCCCACCAGGACAGGAAGGCAGGACATGCTATGGGTTTCCTTGATTAGGGGCTGCCATTAGTGGAGCCATGAAAAAAGGCCTTCTCGGTGGTGGCCCCTTCTTTATGGAACGTCATTCCCCCTGAGGTATGGTTGGCCCCCATCCTATTGCTTTTCTGAAAAGTCCTAAAAACATAGCTTTGGCAGTAGGCCTGGGGCCCACGAATGGAGAGGGATCCGATCAAGTGGCTGATTTGATTGTGTTGTTGCTGCCATGGGAGGTGGGCGTGGGTGTTTTTTTTTAATGAGTTTTATTATACTGTGGCTTTTTAAAATTTTGTAAGCCATCCGGAGTTACCTATATGCGAGTTGGGCGGGTATACAAATTCGATCTAAAAATAAATAAATAAAAACACACCTGGAACCCAAAGTTAGTGGATACAAGCGTGCCTGAGCCTGATTGGGAAGCAACTGCAACATCGCATCGACAGCCGCAAGTTATCTGAATGTTCATGACAAGCCGCTGCTAAAAAGGATTGTCAAAGAATGCTGTGGTCTGAAAAGCTGTGAGTGCTATTACAATAAATCTTCCTGTCAGAGCGATTGTTGGCTCAGCCACATGAAGAGCGAAAGGCATTCTGAATGTCAGATCAGGAGGAACTAAGTGAATCAAGCATTAAGCATCTGATCAATGAGAAAGCTGCATATATAACCACTTCACATTGTGTGCTAGCATCTATTGCAGAGACACGTCCAACTTGAACCAATGCGTGGCTATAGTTATGTACTATTAGGAGCCAGGCTCTTCCTATCCTGGCCTGGTGAAGAGTATTTGTAATGACAACGTCGAAAAATAATACACTGGTGAGATTTCAGAGACGTGCATTTTTCAATCAGTTCGAAAAAGTAATAGGCGTGTAAGAGGGAATATCGATGATTTGAGAGGTTGTAGCCCACAGCCTCTTCATTTAAAAGATTGAGCGATGGTAAAAAGAACACGAGAGAGAGGTGCATTTGGAAGAGCAGACTCTGTTTGATTAAACAGATTCAGCAAAAGACATTTTCACATGCGTATACAAAATGAATAGGGAAAAAATTTACAGACTGAAGGCTGCATTCCAACTGGAAAACAGTCCAAAACACTACACCGCAGTGGTGGGAAGATCAAAGTCAAATCAAATTTAATTTAATTTATTTATTTGTTAAATTTATAAACGGGCATTTCAAATTTAATAACCAGTAAATATATTGAACTGCATTATCACATTTTAAGGCCACTTCTTAGGTACTTCCTAGTAGCATTATTTAAATTCTAAGCATGAATCAGTTTAAAATTCAGTGCCCAAGCACTTAGGATGAAGAGCAGGCATCCTGACAAGATCTAAAGGACTACTTGAAATTCAGTGAACACAGAGGCACCCAATGTAGCAGATCTATTCTGGAAATGATCAAAAAAGTTAACACTGACTGAAAGACTCATGAGGGTTTCAGATTACCTGGAAAGGATCCTAACAAAATTTAATGGCCAGACCATCACATTATAAACCAGGATCCAATCTGGTCCAAACAATCACCAAGACCAGAGGTTTTGTTGTGGCCTGTCAGCCGCCGGCCCCTCCAGTAGGCGAATCAGATGAGGAGGAGGCGTGAGAGTCAGGATCAGCATCAAGGCAACCTGAGAGCTCCGAGGGGGGAAGAGGAGTGGAGCTGGCAGAGAGAGAGAGAGAGAGAGAGAGAGAAAGACAGAGGCGGAGCCTGGGCCGTCCATCAGCCCTCAAATGGAGAGTCAATAGCCCCCAGGTCGGATGAGGAAGAGGAGGAACAGCTGGGTCCAGTGCCTGACGCGCGGATGAAGAGGAGAGGAGAGCAGTGGAAATCTGTGGGCTGATCCTTGGGACAGAAGAGCCACCGCTGCTAGCGAAGCCCCACCCTAGCTCTGGGGATAAAAGGTAGGGGGCACAGATGAATAGATGTGGCAGACAACTATTCATCTCCCTCCCGGACAGACTTGTTAGCCTGCTATGAGCAAGAGACTTTTTGCTGGGGCTGCTGGTGCTCCTAATAAAGGAATCTTTGATTTAATTACAGAGGGTTTGTCGTGTTTGGGGAGCTGGGTCAGAACAGGTTTAGTCCTCCAAGCTTTCAGACTCATGAAGTTTCCTGAGGATGGGCTCCAGCACAAAGTCTGAAAGCTCAGAAGACTAAACCTCTGGTCCCGGTGACCGACCCAGATTGGATCCTGGAACATTATCCTGGGACACGTATATTTGACTTCATTTATAATTTATAAACCAGATGGAGACACAGATTAAGCCCCTCATTTGTTACAGAGAATGTAGCCACAGACTGCATTTCTGCCTAGAGGGAGGCCGGGATACATCCTTGGTATAAATTTTGGACAGGAAAATGGAATATTCTTGGAATATGCAATAAGAGGATTGCCAAGCCACTTGGTGAATGGAAGCTTCATATGTTGAATTTAAGCCATATTCAGTGCCAATTTAATGAGGATAGAAGTTTTATATATTATATACAGGTAGACCTCACTTAACAATCAGTCACTTGGCAACTGTTCAAAGTTGTGACAGACCCTCCCAAATGCTACTGTCAATCTGGTTCCTGAGTTCCAATGGCTGCACAAAACCTCATGGTCATATGACCTCATTTTGGCTGTTTGACAACTGGTTCCCAACAGCTGTTTGCACTATTTCATGGCCATGTGACCATGATTTATGACATTTTTGGTTGGTTTCCAAAAAGAAAAAAACCACCCTTAGGAATACATTGATTTGCTTAACAACCACATTTGGTTAATGACCACTTTATTCACTTAAGAACCATGGCATTAGCTTAATGTCTGCCATAAAAAAGTCATAAAATTAAAAACTGGTCACGTAATTTCCTTGACTTACAACATCATGACTTGCGACAGGAATTCTGGGCTCCATTATGGGTGTAAGTCGAGGACTACCTGAAACACAGGTAGTCCTCGACTTACAACCAAAGTAACGTACATTTCTTATGTATTTTACAAAGTGATGCTTTTTGTTTACTTTATTAGAATCAGAGAATCACAGTGCTAGAAGAGGCTGTTTATGCTAGCCAGTCCAATTCCCTCCTCATTGTAGAAACCCAAATTCCGCCAAATAAGGTAACCATGAAAGATACATTCTGGCAATGAAACTGAAACTCAGCTTGACTGGCCACCAAATCACAAACTCTTACCGTAGACACCTTTGTCCAGGAGCAGTAAGAATTCATCCACTGCATTCCGCATCTCAGGTTCGGTCAGATCCAGCAAGGAGACCACTTTAAAGTCCATCTGCCTCAGCAAGTTGGTCAGCTCGTAAACATCAACTAACGGAGCCTTGAGTTTGGGATGGTTATAGTAGCTCATGTTCCCCATCAGTAGTGCCACTTTATCTACTGCTACAAAGGGAGAAACCAAAGCATTTTTCTAAATAGCTTTTCCATAGTATGCATGCAAGGAAATTAACATGCATGATAATTCATAGGAAGACTTCATGGTATCTTATATATAAGTCACCCCCCATTAAAAAATGTGTAATGAAGCGTACTTAGAGAGAAGGAGGCAAAGCACGTTAATATCAACTACAGAAGCAAGAGCAAACATTAGTCCAAGATTTGATTCAAGTTCAGGTTCACTTCCTGCCTTGTTTTAACAGAATAACAGAGTTGGAAGGGACCTTGGAGGTCTTCTAGTCCAACCCCCTACTCAGGCAGGAAACCCTATATCATTTCAAACAAATGGATGTCCAATCTCTTCTTAAAAACTTCTAGTGTTAGAGCACCCACAACTTCTGGAGGCAAGTTGATTGATTAATTGTTCTAACTATCAGGAAATTTTCTCCTTAGTTCTAGTTTGGCTCTCTCCTTGATTAGTTTCTATCCATTGCTTCTTGTTCTGCCTTCAGGTGCTTTGGAGAATAGGCTGGCCGCCCCCCTTTTTTATGGCAACCCCTGATATATTGGAACACTACTATCATGTCATCCCTAGTCCTTCTTTTCATCAAACTAGACATACCCAATTCCAGCAACCATTTTTATATGTTTTAGCTTCCAGTCCCCTAATCATCTTTGTTGCTCTTCTCTGTACTCTTTCTAGAGTCTCCACATCTTTTTTCCATCGTGGTGACCAAAACTGGCTGCAGAATTCCAAGTGTGGTCTTACCAAAGCATTAAAAAGTGTTTTTGGTATAATAAAAATTAATTGTTTTTCTGAAACCATTGCAAACCGATTTCTTTGCCTTGGACTTATATTTACTGTTTATCCTTGCAGCTTTAGTGATTGAACACATAGTTTATAGATGAAATACAATCTATCAAGATCTATTTCAATGACAGCCATTTCACGGAGACAGAGTTACAAATGACTGCACACTCTCAAGAGTTCAATTATCACTTGTTTGGGGTGGTTAATACAACACAGAGGGATTTAATATGGACCTATTTTTACGGATAGCATAAGATTTCATCCAAAGAGAAAGTATACATTAGCAAAATGGGCTGCAAACTGCCAGATGTAATATAAACAACAAACAAAATGAATTGTACTTCCAGTTGGGAATTTTGCATTTTGTTAAATGCTATCTTGCTTTGCTATCTCATTGTTCGTCAAAATTGTGAATAGGAATTCCAGATTCTTGACTCATCTTTGAATCATCTCAGCTTTCTTGAACAGTTTTTATAGTAATGGTGGGAGCATCACTTTTAAATCACATGTGCTATTACAATATGTAGATTTGATCCTTCCTTATTATTTATTTAGATTTATAATCCGCCTTTCTTTCAGGAATTTAGAGTAGCTTACAGGGATATCTCTCCATAGCAGCACAATGAAAGAACTCTCATCCGACTTAAATTTTCTTTACACAAACTTGACACGTACAAATTGGTACAAAGGTGGGAGAAAGACTGATGGTACAAATTCTGAATTTGCAGGATCAAATTCCAACATTGCATTTGTTTCATATAATTGCAATAGCCCAGCTAGTTTCCATTGCACTGAGGATCTTTATGTAGCATCATACAAATAGTTTGCATTTTATTGTGCTAAGGAAATACACTGACCTTTTGTTGTTCACGTCTATACTTAAATCCCTTGTATAAACAATGTTCTTTGCCAAGCAAAGAATCAAATTCTAATGGAACCTTTCCCAGAATGAGCTTAAACACCTTCTCTGGAAGGCCAAATTTCAAACAAAGAATGAAGCAAGAAATTAAGCTTGTCTGAATTAATTACGTAATTTAACTATTAGGAGTTCTGAAGTTAAAAGAAAGCATTTTTAAAAAAATAAATTATTTTTAGACTTCAATAATTCTTGAGCAATGAAGGTATTACCTATAAAGGAACATATATGGCTTAAAATTTAATTTACTTTTTGAAATTTAAATTAAATTAAATTTTAAATTTTAATTTAATGGGCTGCTGCTGCAATTATATTAAACAGATGTAGTCAGTGATGGAATTTGCTCCTGAAAATTCAGAATTTATACCATCAGTCTTTCTCCCACTGGTGTACCCTTCTGGATCTGTCAACTTTGTGTAAAGAAAATTTAACTTGCATGAGAGTTCTTCCATTATGCTGCTACACAAAATACAAGCTGGGCGGATACAACCTCATAGACAACCCTCACTCTGTCAAGGACCTTGGAGCAGGGGTGGGTTCCTACCGGTTCGGACCGGTTCACCAGAACCGGGGGCGACCCGCTAGTGACTCATCAGAACCGGATCGGTGGTTGCCAGTCCGTGGGGGCTGCCATCTTTTTTTTTTTAAATTTTTTCCGATTTTTTTTTGTTTTTTTTCTGAGCATGCTCAGAAGGTGACTTCCAGCACTGTGCATGCGGTCGCCATCTTTTTTTGGCTTTATTTTTTTTTTTTTTGATTTTCTTATTTCCAGGGCGGCCCTACGGGCTAGATCTAAGTACCCTGCGAGCCGAATCTGGCCTGCCGTAAATGTAGATATTGTCTTTTATCTTATCAAAGAAGTCAATTTAGCTATCTCAGCAAGTTGCATCATCTTCACCAACCATTCCTCCATTGAGGGTAGTGCTGAATCTTTCAGTCTTTGTGCGTACAATAATCTCACAGCAGGGACATTTTTATAAATGTAATTTCAGTTATGTAAAGGGAGAACTGGTGGAAACCAAGCTGTATCATTATACTGTAATTCCATTAAGGACATTAGGAAAGTAGGCTTAGCGCCTAGATAATATTTGAGTTGCTGGCTACAGCAAGACATGATAGATGGAGTGCTGACTTCAATTGGAGAAAGAAACAATTAGTTTACCCAAAAAGAGGTTTCCTAAGACTGAGTATGCCCAAAGAACAACCCATTTGCTTGAAAGGATCAAGAGAACAATCCATTTTATTCAAGGCACCAGTATTGATAAAATATAATCCCTAGCATTTCTTTAGACTTAAGTTTCCACTTTATCGCCTGATTAGTGAGTCAGTGGTGCAAAAGGATAGAAAACAGTGGAGAAAGAGAGAGAGAAAGAGGGAGGAGAGGGAGGGAAATATACAGGTAGCTCTTGATTTACAGCCATTCATGTAGCAACTGTTCAAAGTTACAATGACAGTGAAAAAAGTGACATATGACCATTTTTCACACTTAACGACCGATGGTCGTTAAGTGTGAAAAATGGTCATAAGTCACTTTTTCACCACATTTTACAAGTTGGCCACTCCCACCCGGTCACATGACTGCCAAGCCACTCCCACCCGGTCACATGGCCGTCAAGCCACTCCCACCCAGTCACATGGCCGTCAAGCCACTCCCACCCAGTCACATGGCCGTCAAGCCACTCCCACAAATTTAAGCCACGCGCACAGAGTGGTAGTAAAAAAATTTGGAACCCACCCCTGCCTTGGAGATAGCTTACTCCTGTAAGCTATCTTAAATTCCTGGAAGAAAGGCAGAATATAAATCTAAATAAATAATAAGGAAGTATAAATCTACATATCTAAATTTGTATACCTAGAATAGAACTTGTTTCCTTATCTGCTTACTGCTAAGCAAAGACAGAATTGGGAGGTAAGAGGAAGCTGCAGCCCAAATCATGGAATTATGAAGATTACTATGGTACCATAAAACATGAAATAAGGAGATTTGGGTTAGATAATATATAACATGGCTAGAATATGCAGACTCCATCAGACAGCAATCACAGAATACAAATACAGGATTTTCTTCTTTTAATTTACAGAATTCTTTTAATTCATGGTTAAATATTGAAAACACTGATATATTTTTTTTGTGTGTAAACTTGGCCAGAATCATATTGCTCTGTTTCTTTTTGCTTGGAGTAATCTGGTATTCAGAAGTGAATTTTTAGAGAATGGGAGAACTTCTATAATTTGTTGAAAACAGGCTGAGGAAGACTTTTGTCTTGGATCAGTGTTTCTCAACCGTGGCAACTTTAAAATATGTGAACTTCAACTCCCAGAATTCACAGCCATTCATATCTTAAAGCTGCTAAGAAACACTACCTTAGATATGCATCATCTCTGTATTATAACGCCTCGGAATTGATGTATTAGTGAGATGGGTGGCATTTTAATAAAAACGTAAATATTTGCCTGGTTGGAAAAATACATAAAGCTACTTACCAAACTGTCTTTCAGTTGGTTGTTCAAGATCTGTTTTGTAAAGAAAGAATGAAAGAAGTTTTGGACTCGCCAATGTCAATAAAATTTACAAATAATCAAATGTTCTTCAGCTTGGATCACTCTTGCGCTTAACAAGGGAAATGTTTGTGTTTTTAATTTTTTAAAAAGTAAGATCCTGTTCATTGGAGTTATCCCAGTTTTACTTCCTGATGGAATTCTGCTTTGGTGATTTTTGAGCATTACTAGACTGATCTGTGTTATAAATTCATAAGATTATTGGATATGTATTACAGCTAGTCCTCAATTTACAACCAAAATCGGGACCAGAATTTCTGTTGCCAAGCCGGGTGGTTTTTAAGTGAATCATGCCCCATTATACGTCCTTTTTTGCCAGTCTTTTTTAAGAAAATCACTTCATTAGTTAAGTGAATCACATGATTCTTAAGCATATTAATACATATTAATACTGCTACCCTACAAAAAGACCTTGATTTTGTGTCAGAATGGTCAAAAAATTGGCAACTCCAAATCTCAACCAACAAATGCTCTGTCTTACACATTGGCAAAAAAAAAATCAGAACACAAAATACAAGCTGGGCAGATACGACCTCATAGACGACCCTCACTCTGTCAAGGACCTTGGAGACTCATCTCAAATGACCTAAGTGCCAGAGCTCACTGTAACAGCATTGCCAAAAAGGCATTAAGAGTTGTTAACCTAATCTTGCGTAGCTTCTTCTCCGGTAATATTGAATTGCAAACTAGGGCATACAAAACTTTTGCTAGACCAATTCTTGAATACAGCTCATCTGTCTGGAACCCGCACTGCATATCAGACATTAATACAATTGAACGAGTCCAGAGATATTTCACGAGAAGAGTCCTCCCGCTATGCCACCAGACTTGAAATTCTAGGCTTAGACAATCTAGAACTACGCCGCCTTCGGTATGTCCTAAGCGTAGTTCATAAAATTATCTGCTACAATGTCCTTCCTGTCAATGACTACTTCATCTTCAACCACAACACTACACGAGCACATAATAAATACAAACTTATGGTAAACCGTGCCAAACTTGATTGCAGAAAATACGACTTCAGCAACAGAGTGGTCAATGCCTGGAATGCACTACCTGACTCTGTGGTTTCTTCCCCAAACCCCCAAAACTTTAACCTTAGACTGTCTACTGTCAACCTCACCCCATTCCTAAGAGGTCTGTAAGGGGCGTGCATAAGCGCACCAGCGTGCCTACCGTCCCTGTCCTAATGTTCCCTTTTATTCGTAACCATTTCATGTATTCATAGCTATGTTTATACTTATATCTGTTATCTAATACATGCTTGACGAAAAATAAATAAACAAATCTGGCTTCCCCCATTGATTTTGCTTGTCGAAAGCCAGCCGTGAAGGTTGTATATGGCAGTCACATGACCCTCAGATGCTGCAACTATTGTAAATACAGGCTGGTTGCCAAACGCTCAAATTTTGATCATGTGACCATGGAGATGCTGCAATGATCATAAATGTGAGGATCGCTCATAAATCATTTTTTTGGGTGCTGTTGTAACTTTGAATGGTTGCTAAACAAATGGTTGTAAGTTGAGGATTATCTGTATGCAGGTTACAAAAATAAAGATTCAATCATCTCTACGGAAATAATTATAATTTTCTGGGCTTGTTAGAAGTAGCTGTCTGGGTTTTTTAGTGATCTGCTAGAATTATATTTTAATGTAATTAGTACATTATATTACATAATTGAATAATTTTTGGAATTTCGTGAAATGTGGGTAAGATAAAATCTGTTCAGAAAAACCAGACAATGTTCCATTTATCAGACCATTCAATGTAAACAGTCAAATAAAGACCACATAATAACAATAGCAATAGCACTTAGACTTACATTACTGCTCCATAGTGCTTTACAGCACTCTCTGAGCAGTTTTATAAATGTCAGCATATTGCCCCCAACAATCTGGGTCCTCATTTTACCAACCTCGGAAGGATGGAAGGCTGAGTCAACCTTCAATCGGTGAGAATCGATTGGCTGTGGGCAGAGTAGGCCTGCAATACTGCATTCTAGCCACAATCTGTTTCCAACATAATTTATGAAGCCCTCTTTTGATATTTTTATCTAATGGAGGAGAGAAATATTCCTAATAACTTTAACATCTTGGAATTTTTACACTTTTATTTCCAGAATGACAAAAGCAGAATTATGTTCCAAGGAATTAAAAATTGGATCCTAATACTACAGTCCTGCTGTTCCCAAGTGTTGCTAAGCTAAGAAAACTCCTTGCAAAATCATTTACTTTCATCTTATCAGTCATGAAAATATTCCAACAATGCCACCCAAAGAGACATCAATATGTAAATCAGGAATATCTTTCCAAGCTCATTATATAAACCTAATGTAGCTTTCAGGGATTCTAATTCCTGCTTTTGAGCTAGTAAAAGATTCTTGGCCATTGGAAACTGAAAATAAATTTCTTTGCCAGATACACATTTTTGTTTTTCGTTGTTCTATTATTATTACTGTGCAACTTACAATGTTAAGGACAAATACACACTCACCAAGACATATCACCCAAAGAAAGTGGCTTAGAACCCAGAGCAATACTTGTCAAAATTCAAATATGTAAGAACTGACATGATTTTTAGAGAGGGAACAAAATGCTTGGCATAATTCTTAATGGAAGTATCATTTGATAATTCCTTGGATTTACCAAGCACCTGTTTATATATCTGTGCTAGTTTTAGATATCAATCCACGGTGGGATACTATCATCACTTAGTATCTGGATCATCTTATCATATATAAATAATACAGTAATTGATATACATTAATAGTTGATACATATTTCTGATGCCCCATGGTTAAGGAAGAAAGAGGTATCTACCTATACATAGCCGCTCAACAATTCAAGTCTTTAGCTACTGGAGGACGAATCTCATAATGAATTTAGGAGGTCAAAATAGATATGATTCAGCCCACCACATGAATAAACCAACTTATTAAACTTATCTTGTAGCATGGGCTTTCCACCTAATATCTACTTTTAGTTTTTATAGCAGGACAGGGAAACTTTTAAACTATTGCATAGCCTGAATAAAGCCATATACTGTAAATGTTGATTATAAATTCAATGATATATTTAAAAATTGGGGGGGGAAATGAGCACCATCAGTAACAATATTAATAGAAGCAAATTTCTATTAATGAGCAAAGATCCTAAAGATTTTATATATGTTATCCAGTATAATATACTGTAAGAGGGACGCGATGGCTCAGTGGCTAAGATGCTGAGCTTGTTGATCGAAAGGTCGGCAGTTCAGCGGTTCGAATCCCTAGCGCCACGTAACAGAGTGAGCTCCCGTTACTTGTCCCAGCTTCTGCCAACCTAACAGTTCGAAAGCACGTAAAAAATGCAAGTAGAAAAATTGGGACCACCTTTGGTGGGAAGGTAACAGCGTTCTGTGCGCCTTTGCCGTTTAGTCATGCCGGCCACATGACCACGGAGACGTCTTCGGACAGCGCTGGCTCTTCGGCTTTGAAACGGAGATGAGCACCACCCCCTAGAGTCGGGAATGACTAGCACATATGTCCGAGGGGAACATTTACCTTTATAATATACTGTACATGAGCATACATAAAGAAAGATCTGCAGTTTTTATGTTATGCCGTATAATATGCTTACCAGGTCTTGCAAGGTCATTTAATTCATCTGAAAGGAACAAAGAAAAATGAACATACAGTTTAAATAAATATATGAAAAGGGATTTATGAGTTAACCAAAAATTAAAATTAAAAGCAGAAGGAAAATGATGTTTAATTATTGCTCTCTTCAATGCTTACAAAGTTAGTGACAAAGGAAAGGACTAACTGTATAATTAGTAGAAGATGTAAAGAAGAAATGAACAGCTCGTGCAAGGATATGGCATCACATTGGCATTCACAGACTAATACAGCACACAACATTCCATTCTAGCTACAGATCCCAGAATCACCAAATTGTCAGTATTTTAGGTTTTATCAGAAAGTTGTACGGTATTTGATTAACGTTACCTTCCGTGCATTCTATTGCAACAGATTTTCCACCTTGAGTTTCAAGAGAAAAGAATGCTACAGTGAAGCTTCTGATTTTATGCGTGACAGGCAAGAATACACATAGGAGGTAAGTTATATTTACATTTCCAACAAGTCCAGAGCCAAGCATTACTGCATAATTCATACTTAAATGTGTGTCTGTCAAACTGAGAGAAAACTGGATCTATTTTTTTTTTTTGCCTAAGGATCTAATAAAGGCAGATGCATTATTCTTATGAGGATATTTAAAATCCCAAACTTGGAAACCAGGACCCTTGAATAGAATATGTGTGTGGAGTTTTTTGTTTTTTGTTTTGCAACAAATTCATAAAGGGCATACATAATGAAACATTGAAGGCATTTAAAATATGCTTTCTTCATTGTATACTTTTATTTTTCTAAAATCATGGAGCCAACCTCATATTTATAATAGAAAAGTGAAGTCAGTTATTCCTCTGCCACTGTTCAGAGATCTAAAGGGAGCTTAAGCAAATCACTTTCTCTGCAAATCACATAGACAGACACTGTGTAGAGGGCATGTGGAGTAGCCCTAAATAGAATTGCTATCAGTGTAACAGGCAGATAAGAAGGCATCAGCCAGGACCAAGAAAATAATGAATAAATATTTCAGACAGGCTGCTCCCTAGTTCACATGAAGAAGGGAGAGAAGGGGAAATGTATTCAGACTTGCAAGATTCTATTACTATAGCTTTACAATAAAATTAGAACCAATCTATATGGCATTGGTTTCCTAGTCTGGTATATTTTGAAGGGCTGATACATATAATTTAGCATGTCTAGCTGAGAGCGATCAACAATCGACACAGAATATTGAGGTTTTCAACCAATAGTGTCCACAGCACATTATAAACTTAAAAAGTCTTACAGAACAATAAACTATTCATAATGCAAACAACATGCAGGACAATATAATCTCAATTCTATAGCAGGTTTTGACTGTCTACCTACTAGAAATCCAGTCTCTTTCATGCAATTAGAAACTAAAAAGGAAATGAGACTTCAAATTAATCATATACATTTTATATACACATTATATACAGATGTGTTATACTACATACAGTATTTTCCTTCATGGCACATAATACATATTAAAAAGTTAAATAAATGAAAATATTAAAAATGAAAATTTATGGGTATCCTATCCCAAAGGTGCTTTTCCAAAAGGCAACTGGACTGTCTTGGTTTTTCCTTGAAAACTTTTCACTTTTCATCCAAGAAGCTTTCTTAGTTCTGTTACTGAACTGAAGAAACTTCTTGGATGAGAAGCAAAATGTTTTCAAGGAAAAATGAAGCCCAGTTAGTTGCCTTTTGGAAAAGCACCTTTGGGACAACCATGACCTGGATGATTGAGAAACTTCAGACATTATCCTACTTATACACCCCCAGCAGAATGCAAATAGTAGGTAACATTACTGATACCGGTATATATCCCTTTCCCACACAGCATGAATAAACATCAGGAAATCAAGTCAATATGGTAGCAGGCTTAGAAATTTGATAAACAGCACAGAGATCTTATCATTTTTTCCCCTAGGAGATAAAGTTTATCCTATGTTGGTGGTGTTATCTCTTCCAGAAATGACATTCAGAGAAACACAATAATTACATACGGTAGTTTGAACAAGATTTTCTGCAAGTGAAAAAAAAATCTATAAAATAATTATGACTGTGGCAAGAATGGCAACTGTATTAGTGTCCACCATCAACAAATAAGAACCTAACAAAGTTAAGACCTTAATTTTTTATGGAATAATTTTTTAAGATCTATAGAAAACAAGTCCTGTTAAAAACTGCCATGTTAATTATAATTGATCTCATTAGCAATTTCTTACGTTGATATGCCAAACTGAACTACATGCCACTTTACTGCTTAATTAAATTTACTATTAGACTTCTTACCTATAGTTACTTTCACTTTTCTGCTTTCTTCATTTTCTTGATTATTGTATACGCGACACCAATATGTTCCTTGATGTTCAATGTCTATGCAGGATACCTTCAAAAGTACCACACATTTTCTAGTAAGGCAGTCACCAAAGTTCATTATTTTTATTCCAGCAATGCTATCGAATGCATTTCAATAAAGTTTGCATTCTGGCAGCCTGAATCTGAAGCTACAAATTCTGCAGCCTAATTCACTAAGATGAGAAACCTTTCAAATTGCAGACAAAGGCTCATTTTAAAAAAATCCTTCCTCACAGAAAAAAAAATGTTCTTACAGTTAGTCCTCGACATATAACCAAATTGAGCGCAAAATGTCTATTGATATAATAGACAGTTGTTAAGTGAATTGTGCCGCATTTAAAAACCTTTCTTACCACAGTGGTTAAGTGAATCACTGCAGTTGTTAAGTTAGTAACACCGTTGTTAAGTGAATCTGGCTTCCCCATTGACTTTCCTTGGCAGAAGGTCACAAAAGGTGATCACATGACCCCAGGACATGGTAACTGGCCATGTGTTCGAATTCTGATCATGTGACCACGGGGATGCTGCAACGACTGTAAGTGTGAAAAACAATCGTAAGTCATTTTTTTCAGTGCTATTATAATTCAAACGGTCACTTAACGAATGGCTGTAGGTCGAGGACTATTTATATATCCTAATACAGAATGCTGGCATCTATTTTTCCTTCTAAAATTTACACTATGTTAAATATGTACAAATCTTTCCAAACTTTGAATCCATCTTTCTTGAACTGTCTTCCCTCAAGAGAAAAAAAAAGGTTCTCTATATGCTATACAAATTTAAGGGAAAATACAGGTAGTCCTCGACTTACGACCACAATTGGGCCCAACATTTCTGTTGCTAAGTGAGACATTTGTTAAGTGAATTTTGCCCCACTGTACGACCTTTCTTGTCACAGCTGTTATGTGAATCACTGCAGGTGTTAAGTTAATGACACGGCTGTTAAGTGAATCTGGTTTCCCCATTGACTTTGCTTGTCAGAAGGTTGAAAAGGTGATCCCATGACCCCGAGACACAGCAACCGTCATAAATATGAACCAGTTGCCTAGTGTCTGAATTTTAATCACATGACCATGGGGATGCTGCAACGGTCATAAGTGGTCATAAGTCACTTTTTTCAATGGCGTTTTAACTTCAAGCGGTCACTAAACAAACTGTACTAAGTCAAGGATTACCTGTAATAACTTTCTACACTCAGCATTAATGCCCAAGAATAAAAGTATTCAATTATTGTTTGTAAATTATGATTAATGATTGTAACTATGATTATAACCTATGACCTATTACTTGCTGTTTATATATACACTGTGAGCTTATGCACCGGAGACAAATTCCTTGTGTGTCTAATCTCACTTGGCCAATAAAGAATTGTATTGTATTGTATTGTATTGTATTGTATTGTATTGTATTGTATTGTATTGTATTGTATTGTATTGTATTGTATTGTATTGAATTGTATTGTATTGTATTGTATTGTATGGTATTGTATTGTATTGTAGTGGATTGTATTGTATTGTATTGTATTGTATTGTACTGTATTGTATTGTATTGTATGGTATTGTATTGTATTGTATTCTATTCTATTCTATTCTATTCTATTCTATTCTATTCTATTCTATTCTATTCTATTCTATTCTATTCTATTCTATTCTATTCTATTCTAAGCATTTCATAAAACTAATACTAACTTAATGGAGGTCATTGCATTAAGGCTCATGCATAGTCTTGCATCAACTTTGCAGTCATGCTAAATAATTAAAAGCCTTGGGTTTAGTCTCTCAGCCAGTAAATACTTCGGGATATAGGATACAAGCAATTAAACTCACTTCAGAGTGCAATATTCCACAGAGAACCATGCACCTATTATCAGCATGCTGATGGCAAAACATTAGGGGGTTAATGAACATGTTATTTTATTTACTGAATTTCAGAGTTACTCTTGAAGAGTTTATTTCAAGGAGGCTCTGAATGTAAAACGTGTCATCAATTCCTCATCAGTGTAGCTGAGGGGGGAAAACAGACTCACCACATAGGCCTTTTTCTCTCCATTAGGAAGTGGGGATTCTTCTTTGTACCACTGGTACTGTGGCGTGGGATTTCCTGTGGCTTCACACTGAAGAATTAACATTTGTCCAACCATCAAGTTTTGAGATTGCGGATGCAGATAGATGTGTATTTTCTTTTCAGGCAACTCGAGGTAGCTTCCTTAAATTGAAGATGTTTAAACATTTGTGAGATAAAAATCTTTTCAGCAAAGCAACAGAGATAGGCCAGATTTGCAGAGCAGAAGCAAGTCAGCAAAGAACGAAAATTTCTTTGCCCACAACTGGGTCCTCCCCAATGACTTCCTCATTTATTTGCTGCAACTAATTTAAAGGAAGTGGATGGTTTTGAGAAGAAAGCAATAAATAGTGTGTGCTTGTTCCTTTGGAGCAGGGGTGTCAAACTCGATTTCATTGAGGGCCGCATCAGGATTGTGCTTGACCTCAGGGGGTGGGGGGGCATGGCCAGGGTGCCGAGGACCGCACACGGCCCTCCCGAGCTCCGTTTTCGGCTGCAATGGCCTCCTGCAGCGCTCTGCCAGCGAAAATGGAGCTCTGGAGGGCCGTGCAGAGGCACCGCAGGCCAGTCCTTCGCTGTTTCCAGAATGGGCCTGCAGGTCAGATCTAAGCACCCCGCAGGCCGGATGCAGCCCGCGGGCCTTGAGTTTGACACCCCTGCTTTAGAGCAGGGGTGGGGGACAATGACCCCTTTATGTGGACTTCAACTCCCAGAATTCCTGAGCCTGCTTTAGAGAGTAAATTCAAAATACTAAATTTTAAAAGGTGCTGCAGATCGTCCTCAACTTACAACTGGTTGCTTAATGACTGTTCAAAGTTACTACAGACCCCTCAAAAATACTTACAACCTGGTTTCAAGATTTGGATGTCTGCCTCCCCCTAGTCACATGACTGCATTTTGGATGCTTGGCAACCAGCCCACGTTGACAGTCATTTTCGGTACCCCGATTTATGGTGTTTTTGCCAGAAACTGGCATTTACTTCCAGTTTCCGGCAAAAAACACCCTATAGTGAACAATGGCTTTGCTTAAAAAAGCTACATTCACTTTATGACTGTCACATTTGCTACTACTACTACCGTTATGTCGCTTCCGGGTTGAAGGGATTAGCCGGTGACATCATCATTGCCCAGGGAATGTCCAATAGGAGGCTCCTTTCATATCCCACCGAAGTGGTACCTATCTATCTACTCACAGTCTCCCATTTTCAAACTGCTGGGTGGGCAGGAGATGAAGCCAGTGATGGGAGCTCACCCCACCACATGAGAGCAACTGGGTCTTAAACGTGAGCCTGCCAATCATCAGCCCAGCATCCTAACCACGTGACTGTGTTCCTTGCCATATTTGCTTAGCATCTACCACAAAAAAAGGTAGTAAAATTGGGGTTCGGTCACATGATGACCTGTTTTACAACCGTCTTGACTTAAGACTGTAATTGTGGGTTCAGCATTACAACTCAAGGACTACTGTAGTTGCTCAGGTGATTTTTAATTCATATTAAATTATTTGCCACGTTCATGTTCTGAGAACTTCTCAGTGGTTAATACGTTTTCTTGTATTAAAGCAAAAAATATTCTTGTAGGTAACATATATTAATGCATAGATGCTAATTCATTGCAGAACTACTATATTATGTATGATACAAATAAATTACAAATAAGGCTTCACTCCTATTTCATGCACCATAAAACTTACATATAAAACTGATAGCAACTACTGCCATACTTAATTGCATATTCCTTTTTAATGAGAAATAACCTTACTAGAGTTGTAAAGTACTGTAAAAAAAAGCTGAAGTATATTATCTTTTTGGACAAGCAATTGCTTAAGTGATTGTCCACCAAGATATACAGTATCTGAGGATAATATTTTAATGACTTATCATTTTAATGCAGGAGTGATCAGAAATTGCATTTAATCCAGAATACTACAGCTAGACTAGATGGTTAAGAGCAGGGGTGGGTTCCAAATTTTTTTACTACCACTCTGTGGGCGTGGCTTATTTTTGTGGGAGTGGCTTATTTTTGTGGGAGTGGCTTGATGGTCATGTGACCGGGTGGGAGTGGCTTGATGGTCATGTGACCGGGTGGGAGCATCTTGACGGTCATGTGACCGGGTGGGAGTGTCTTGGCAGTCATGTGACTGGGTGGGGGTGGCTTGGTGATCATGTGACTGGGTGGTCATGAGACTGGGTGGGTGTGGCCAACTTGACGTCACTCACGTCAAGGGTTAGGGTTAGGGTTAGGGTTAGGGTGCCTGGCCTCTCCTCGCCTCAAAGGCCTCAATGAGATACAATTTCTCTATCTATTTACTACTACTGAACATCCAAAATATACTATTTAATCCTATGTATATATGCCATATGTGTACATACATATTACACACAGGCACACAAAGATATACATTATCTACTATATATACTGTATGTGTATGTACACACACACAGTTCTTCTAAAACTACACATTCAACCTCACTTACTGCATTTGGAAAAACACACCAAGTCTGAGTTTGGGCGATCCGGTTTGAACCGGGAGGAACCCACCCCTGGTTAAGAGAAGAAAACATATCAAGAAGAAAACAAAATCCTAACCAAGGACCTACCAAAGAGAAAAAACCATACCCCCACCAACACAGGCAGGGCAAGCTTCTGTATGCAGATAGTCCTCGACTTACAATGGTTCGTTTAATGACCGAAGTTATAACGGCACTGAAAAAAGTGACTTACGACCGTTTTTCACACTTATGACCATTACAGCATCCCCATGATAATGTGATTTACATTCAGATGCTTGATAACTGGTTCATATATACAACGGTTGCAGTGTCCTGGGGTCACATGATCACCTTTTGTGACCTTCTGACCAGCAAAGTCAATGGGGAAGCCAGATTCACTTAACAACGGTGTTATTAATTTAACAACTGCAGTGATTCACTTAACAAATGTGGCAAGAAAAGTCGTAAAATGGGGCAAAACTCACTTAACAAATTTCTCACTTAGCAACATACATTTTGGGCTCAATTGTGGTCATAAGTCGAGGACTACCTGTAAAAACAGGGATACACTCATTTTCTACGTAAGATGTTACCTATTTGAATGTAACATCTGCAAGCAAACAACTACTCTCAGAGAGTGCCAATTGAACTCTACAGTTCAATTCTGAGCTACAAATATTCTCTTTCATTGGAAAGCAATAAACATACTTCAACCTTACATCTTTTGGCTCCAAGTGTTATTGGGCTCAATTCATGATGCAGATCTTATCAACAAAGCTTTAAATGGATTTAAATGCTTTTTTGAGGGATCAGAGGAGCCATTTGTTACTCAGTTTCCAGTGAGAGATAAAGACTTTCCTGATTCATTCAGCATTAAATGGTTTTTAATATATGATCTAAAACATGTGTTTTTCAGAAAGTTATACCCATAGTTAACTAAATTGCTTTAATGTGAATGTTTATACTGTGTTAAGATACTTCTGATTGAAATGCAATCTAGAAATACTTTTAAAAAGTCACTAAGAAACAAGCAATGAAAGATTTCCAGGTAAATACTGAGAAATAATACATTTTAGGCTTTAGCAAGTCTTTAAACTTTCATGAACTTGTGCCCCTGCTAAAAGTACATAAAAGCTGTAAAGCATTATCTCCAGGACACTTTACAGATGCTTTTAACTCAACTGTTGTGGTCAAATATACCAGCATAGACTCATTAAAAGTTTTCAGAAATCTATTGTAGTTATAACCTAACGTGACAGAGATTTAAGAATTGTGTTTCCGGAAACTGTAGCCATAAAGAAAGGAGAAAATTCCATAATCAGAGATTCTATGACCTTCATAATCAATCACAATCATCCCTATGCCAAGAGAAAGAACAGTCGAAATCTAAAAACATTATTGTTACGTTAAAATGAAAGTAGAAAATCAGTACGCCTCCTATTTACACCTTCTTGCCATTTCTACCATGTAAAAAGTTTGTAACCCACCATCAGAATCTCTTTGGCTATCACAGACATCCAGCTGTGCCCATTGGCTGAATTCATAGGAAGAATTGCTGTTCACTCGACATATGTATAATCCCGCATCTTCTGCAGTTACTTGATTGAATATCAGTTCTGGGGAATTCCCATATGGAATCTGAATTAGGATACAACAAAAACACATTGCACACATTGCCACAATAGGGAAGATTTTGGAAGGTATAATACAATAGTGTTTACCTATATTACACACATAAGCTGGTTTTGCTGATTGTTGGTTTAAACTTAGATTGATTGGTGAACTCAGCCATTGTTCTATGTTGAGCATTATTTTAAACCAATAGAATATTTGTTTCAGCAAAGATCAGTTTGGAGTTCAGGCCTATTCATTCCCTGTTTGAAACAGATTAACTAAGAAAAATGAAATCTCAAGTCCTCAAGATTTTAAAATTTGATTGATTGATTGATTCAATTTCTATACCACCCGTCTCAATCCAACTTACTCTTGTTCTACCTTATCTAACAATTATATTGTTATGTTATCTAATAATTTTCATTCTGAAAGACACTCAGCATAAATATTATCAACACAACAATATTGTTAAACTGTATTAAAATGGAAGGCAAAGATATGGTAAAGGCTGCCTGATAAACTTGTAGATGAGCAGGGAGTTAGTCTCTCCAATTCAGGACCAAGATTAAGAACACAAAGAGGAGCTTCTAAGGCATTATTGAGATCTAATGTGTTGACTTTTCATTGATTGATTCATTGATTGATTCATTAATTGACTGACTGATTGACCGACTGATTGATTCATTGATCGACTCATTCATTCATTCATTCATTCATTCATTCATTCATTCATTCATTCATTCATTCATTCATTCCACTACCTTACAACAGTTACAACAGTAACTCTAGGCAGTTTACAAAGACACAGCAGTAACTCTAGGCAGTTTACAAAGCATGAATAATTTGTAAGGCAATGCAAGGCAAGAGAAATCAAGCAAATAACAGTAAGACTGCTAAAATTCACAAAACCAGTTATACACCAAAAGACATAGAATAGATCAACAAGTGTGGTCACAAAATACTCTGCAGAAAAAGCCAGACCTGACGTGACTATGGGGCACTGCAAACAGCCATAAATTCAGCCCATTTCCAAGCCCCCAAAGTGAGGTCATGTGAGCATGGGGAGGGAGCTGATCATTGGAACTTCAAATCTGAGTTGAAACTACCACTCAGGTAGGCCTGTTGGAACTTTGATTAGTTGCAAGTCGAGAACTACCTATATAGATTGAATACTTAGAACTGCAGCCTAATATGATAATATATTTCCATGCACACAACATGCTGTTAATTCAATTAATTAAATACCTACTTTGGATGTAAAGTGTACTTTTGAGAATGGGAAAATTTCATATTATATATACACCCAGATCAAAATAAAATCAAAATATTACATGAAGAGTACTTAAACTTCAACAATAGTGAAATTTCAAGTTCTGCCAAATGCAAGTGTTTACCAGTAATGGAATCATTTAGTATCCACAGGTCCTTATTCAACACTGCTTAATGTCATAGAAATGTTTCGTCCAAAAAGAAACCAGTTATATTCATATTTTAGTTGCACACTATAAGCACCCATTCAACATTTTTATGAGTGCTGCCAAGATCCCTGCAATATACTGATTTTCCCTGTGAAATTACTATTCCTCAAATATGAAAAACATGTTTCTTTTAAAAATTATGGGCACTGAAAAAAATGGTATGTTGGCTTTAAGAAATGTGGTTATTATATCATGCATTTTATCCCACGTACGTTTTCAAAATAACTTCAAAAATAAGAACTTTGGAACTATTTTGTAATAGGCCTGTGGCCCTTACAGTGTCATGATGTCAAGCTTTGACACCTTGTGTGAGATGAATGGCCGAATAAATTGGTTTAAATAAAATAAACCCCTCAATATAGACCAGGCTAGGAGACAAAAGTCATGCAGTCCTATATTATTTTTATTGATGTAAATATAGTACAGGTAGTCCTCGACTTACGACAGCAATTGAGCCCAAAATTTCTGTTGTTAAGTGAGATGTTTGTTAAGTGAATTTTGCCCCATTTTACAACCTTTCTTGCCTCAGTTGTTAAATGAATCATTGCAGTTGATAAGTTAGTAACCCAGCTGTTAAGTGACTCTGGCTTCCCCATTGACTTTGCTCGTCAGAAGGTCGCAAAAGGGGATCACATGGCCTTGGGACACAGCAAAAGTCATAAATATAAACCAGCTGCCAAGCATCTGAATTTTGATCACATGATCATGGGGATGCTGGAAAGGTCGTAACTGTGAAAAACAGTCGTAAGTCACTATTTTCACAGGGCGTTGTAACTTTGAACGGTTACTAAATGAATTGTTGTAAGTTGAGGACTACCTGTAACAGAATCTTGCAGGACTCAATATGCTTTCATCCTCCCTCCCTTTATCCTCATGACACCTAGGGAAGCTTGCCTGAGATGTTTTTCTCAGGTTACAATTCTACCCAGCGCACAGCTGTGATGTGGTCATGAAGATAAAATCCGGAAACACTTCTGCATACAGTATGCCACATTCAGCTCACAAAAGAGAGGTGGGATAAACAGTATAAATAGAATAAAAACATATTTTTTTAAAAAATTTCTTACTCATTAAATTTGTTTGCCACCCATCTCGTCAAAATAATAAATAAGATACAGATAGTCCTTTACTTACAACCACAATTGGGCCTGAAATCTCAGTCGTTGAGTGAAGCAGTCATTAAGCAAGACGCCATGTGACTGCTTTGCTCAAAAAATGCAATCCAGGCTCTCCCAGTTGTGATCGTTAAATGGACCATTGTAGAGAGGGCCTGGATGAGGGAGAGAGACCAAGCCTCCCACCACACCCAGAATGGGACAACTCTCCACGGCCAAGTCATAACTTGCCGCAGCCAACTCGCCACGGGACAATTCAACACGTGATAACTCAAGAAACGGACAAGTAGAATTGCAGCTCTGAAAGTTCAAACCTGACACAAGACAAGGCCCGCTGCATTCTACTTGTCTCTCTCTTGAGTTATGCCGCATTGAATTGTCCCGTGGTGAGTTGGCCGCAGTGAGATGGCCGAGGCAAGTCGGCTGTGGCGAGTTGTCCACAGTGAGTTGTCATAGACCCCACCACACCAGGCAGGACCAGACCCTCTCCTGCCCCACCAGGAGGGAGAACAACCACAAGAATGCTGATTTGAAATCTGTTCCTCTAGCGCAGGGATGTCAAACTCAAGGCCCGCGGGCCGGATCCGGCTCGCGGGGTGCTTAGATCCGGCCCGCGGGGCCGGCCTACAAATATCAAAGGACCAACCCGCGGTGCCTCTGCCAGCCAAAATGGGCCGCGCGAGGCCCCCCCACGGCCCGTTTTCAGCTGGCACAGTGCTGCAGGAAGCCGTGGAGGCAAAAAAATGGGCCGCAGGGGGGTCGCGCAAGCTCCCCATGGCCCGTTTTTGACCGGCAGGGTGTTGCAGGAGATGTCTGCCCCTCCCCCCCACAGAGGAGAACTACAATGCTGATCCGGCCCTCAAAGAAATCCAGTTTGACATCCCTGCTCTAGCGTGCTGAGTGATTTCGTAAGTCAAGGATTATCTTTATATAGAATACATAGGAGTCTAACATCCCACAAGCCTTATGTTGTAAGGAAAAGATGAATGAACATTATATTCAATATGAGATTGGAAACCTTATATGGACCTTTTGTTCAATGAAAAAAAGACTGAATTGATGATTTATGTGTTTGGGGATGAAAAAGGCTTAAAGAGGGAGGGGAAAATTAAAACGGCAAATACTTGATGAAAAGAAGGTTAAAAGTCACAATTCTATGCTTGCTTGCTTTTTTCTTTTTTCTTTTCCCTGTCTTCTTTTTTTCCTTTCCTTTTATGTTTAATTTTATATACTTTTTAATACTTTAAATACTTTTATTGTACTGAAAAGTCTTAATAAAAACATTTAAAAAAGAACATTGCATTCAATACGGTCCAAAATTTTCTACATTTTAGAAGCTATCACTTACATTCTAGTATATTTATTTACCATTTTTTTCTCTTTAAACCACTGATAATATAGGAGAGGATATCCTGTTGCCCAGCAGCTTAGTTTCACCATCTGGCCAGATAAAACAGCTTGGGATTCTGGTTCTACCATGATCTTTATACCTATGAAAAAGATAAGACCAATCTACATTTAACACAAAAGGAAGCTAATTACATAAGCACACTGAAGTTTGCTTGCTTGCTTATTTAATTGTTCGTTGGGTTTGTAAGGCTGTCTAATCATAAAAAAAAAAAACCTCAAGACAGCATACAGGACAAATTGAAAATACAATATAACAGTAAAAGGAAAAGGAAATCTGAAAGAGCTGGAAGATGTGATCTCAAAACCACTGAACAAAATATTTCAAAGGGGAACTGCCAGAATACTGGAAAAGAATTGATGTCATTCCAGTCTTAGAAGGTGAAAAAGTGGATCCAGGAAACTACAGTTTGACATCAATAGCTGGGAAAATCCTAGAAAAGATAATCAAGCAACAATGGAAGTGGTGTTAACACCTTATTCAACAAAAATAATATTTCATTAGACTTATTCATTAGACTTATTAGCATTTATATGGAAAAGGTATCCTATTGTTTGAGATGCAATGAGATTAATTCTTCATTTAAGCATATGTTCATACAGTGTTACATTTGGAAAGAAAGTTACTACATGCATCTACTCAATTATGAAATAAGATGCAATATTTATTGATGTTTACATTCTTTTGAACTATATTTATATCATTTGGAAATTGGGACAAAGTAGGTGCTCCATTATTTAGCATTATAAAAAATAAACTTTTTTTTTTTGCAATCTATGGTCTTCAGAATTGATGTTATTAGCAACTTACAAATGAATCACTTGTCTGTGTAGATTCACTGTGGATTATCATGTTACATGCGTGTGACATTTAATTCACAAAAAGCAATTTGACTCTTCACTGGCAGAATCCCGAAGGCTCTTTCTAACAGGGAGGCAAGGCTTAAATAGATGTACACTAAACTGGAAGATGTACAGGTAGTCCTCAACTTACGACCATAATGGAGCCTGCAATTTCGGTCACAAGTCGTGATGATCATAAAGTAAGTCATGACGGTGCTCCCTTTTACCACCTTTATTGCGGCAGTCGTAAGTCAAATGCAGTGGTAGTTAAGGCGAACCCACTGTTTGCCATGGGGCATTTTTTTCTGGAAATTGGAAATAAACGCTGGTTTCAGGGGGAAAAAATAATCATGGTCATGTGGTTGCAGGACCCTGCAAACAGCTGTAAAGGTGGGCTGGTTGCCGAGTGTCCAAAATGCAGGAGGTGGGTGGTTGCATGTCAGAACTTCAAATCCACATCATGAGTCCTTTTTTGGGGTCGATTATAACTTCGACTTGTTCCTAAGTGAGTGGTCATAAGTTGACCACTGCCCGTCCAAGTAACAGAAAGGTTGTCATCATTTCTTCCTTCCCTGACAGGCTGCAAAGTCTTTTGGATTCGCTTAGTTATTAGATGGTAGCCAATATAATTGCATGTTTTAAGTACAAGATGCAACTTGTAGTAATATGATTATTAAGAGGTGGCCTAGGCTGAGAACTTAAAACTCACTTGGATTGAGCAACTGAAGTGCCTCGGTGTGCTGCAAGGACTGCAGCAATTCTGTCAACTCCGAAACAGTACAGCCTCTTTCACCCATTAGCTGAAGGAGACTCCAGCTGGGACTTCCTTCAGGAGCCAGAACTTGCAGAGAACAATGCTCCAACTCAAGAGAACTACAAAGAATGACAACAAGTAACAATAGCAATAATACGTCTTTCTGTACATACAGTTAATTATGTGTGAGATCTAGATCAGTGTTTCTCAGACTCAGTAATTGTAAGATGTGTAGACCTTCAACTCCCAGAATTCTGGCTGGGGAATTCTGGAAGTTGGACTCCACACATCTTAAAGTTACCTACGTTTGAGAAAAGACTGGTCTAGAGTAAAATTGCAACTCTAGCTCCCAGAAAGAATACCACAGGCGAGAAAGATCAAGTTAGCCTTACATAATAGTCAGAGAACAAATCTGAAGGGAGTTGCCTTCTCCTCTCCTTGCCCAACCCAACGAATTCCTCCAAATTGATGAAAACAGTGCTAGGCCAAGACTTCCTGCAATGATCTAAGGGAGGCTAGAAAAAAGCACCAGGAAAACACAGATCAAATCTTCTTAACGAGCCCCCCATTAGATCACACAGGCATGTTGATTTAGCAGGTAGGTGCAAAATTTGAGAATCCTCAAGCGAATGATTTCGCTCATTGCATTTCAACCGGCAGTGGGTTGCTCCCGGTTCTGCGAACCGGTAGCGGTGGTGGCAGGAGGCTCCGCCCACCCGCCCAGGACACTTCTGTGCATGCGCAGAAGTGTCACGTGCGCGCTCTGATTTCAACAGATAAGAATCTCTGGACAATAGAGAACATACTGTAAGTGTAATACTATATCATCAATGAGTGTGATAACACATAAATAAAAGCAAACACAGAGTAAAACCGGAAGCAATAGCTAAATGGTGGCTTAAATATGTAGAGAGTTTTTAAGACTATCACTTGAAAAAACTCTTTGAATGATAGCCATGTGCTCCAACTGACCTCAAGGAATCTCACTGGAAGATGATCTTAGATTATTTTTGCCTTTAAGCGAACAATAATTAAGTAACTATTCAGAAGTAACCCCACACATTGTTCTTGGGCTTGATATCAGCCAGTAACTGGGAGCCAGCAACTGGGAGTGTAGAACTTTCCAATATAAAAAATAAACAATTTCTACATCTTGCACCCTCAATCACCTGGCAGCTGCTAATTGCACCAGTTGTGATACCGTATAGGGATACTTTTAAAAAAAATAGTTTCTATTAGTTTATAATATAGCCTACGAAGAAAATACAAAAGTAAATAGTAGGGAAAATAGGAAAGGGAAAAGTGAGGGAAAGAAAGGGGGGAAAGAGAAAAA
>QLTV01003108.1:2635765-2648889 GCA_003457575.1 Thermophis baileyi | reverse complement strand
TTCTCTGAAGCCGCCGGAGTGCGAAAAACGGCCCAACGGGCAAACCAGAAGTTTGGAAAACGGAGCAGCAACCAAAATGTTGGGCTCAATTGTGGTCATAAGTCTTCCTTCCTTCCTTCCTTCCTTCCTTCCTTCCTTCCTTCCTTCCTTCCTTCCTTCCTTCCTTCCTTCCTTCCTTCCTTCCTTCCTTCCTTCCTTCCTTCCAAGGTCAGTGAGCGAAAAGCTGGCGGGCCGGCAGGGTCAGGGGGCTGCGGGCCTGGGATTCGGGGGGGGGAAATTTTGCTCCTCGGAGCCTTGGAGCAGCTCCCGGCCCTTGCACAGTAAAGAGTGCAAGAAGTTGTTAATTGCCTCACAATCATGAGAAGTGTTTCTTTACTGTGCAAGGGCCAGGAGTTGCTCCAAGGCTCTGAGGAGCAAAACCTCCGCCCCCCGAATCCCAGGCCCACAGCGAGCTGATCCACTGCCCGTGCTCTGGTTGCCCGTGGCTCTGGCTATGCCTCCTGCAGTCTTGCCCGCCATTCGATTCGCCTGTTCCTCGGGTTGGGCAGCCCAGTTACGGTCAGCTCGGCTCTGTTTGGCTTGGGCTGCTCCTGTGTCGGGGCCAGAGGGGGCTTGTGGGCTGGACCCTGCCGGCCCACCAGCTTTTCGCTCACTGGGGAGGAGAAAAAGCCAAGCTTCTCCGCACTTCGGAAGTAACTTCCAGGCTGGGCAAAACATCATCCTCCGAGAGCGCTGAGCCTCCCGGTTGGGAAAGGTGGATCAGGGCACCCTGAGATGCCTTTCCCCCACCCGGGCATGGGAAGAGGCGAAGGGCAGGGGTGGGTTCTAACTTACCTCGCTGCCGGTTGCTTCCTCCCGTGCCGCGTGGCCGCACGGAAAAAAAGTCAAAAACAAGATGGCGACGCATGCACAGTGCCGGAAACTCGGCTTCTGAGCATGTGCAGAAGAAAAAAAAACCCGGGAAAAAATTCAAAAAAAAATATAAAAATAAATCAAAAAATGAAAAAAAAATGGCAGCGCCCACGGACCGGCATTGACCGAACCAGATCCGTGACGTCACTGTGACATCACCAGTGGGTTGCTATCGGTTCGGGCGAACCGGTCCGAACCGGGAGGAACCCACCTCTGGTTCTACAGAGAAAGTGCGTGCCCAAAGTCCCACTGGATGACAACACTTAAAGGAAAGAACCTGATGCACCCACCTATCCAATCTGGTGCCACAGGTTGATATAATCTATATATCACTAGAGACCAGAGAGGTAGTCTCACAAATAATCTGGCCTCCCTGTGTCAGAGAGAAACTGGGTACTTGTGAGTTCATTGAAAAAGCACTATCATATGGGCAGTACCAGTTTTATCTTCAGAAGATAGGTAGGTAGGTAGGGATAGATTAGATAGATACGGTAGATAGATAGACAGACAGACAGACAGACAGACAGACAGACAGACAGACAGACATGGCTGGCTGGCTGGCTGGCTGGCTGGATATAGATGGATAGATGGATAGATAGATACAGATGGATAGATGGATATAGATTGATAGATATAGATCAGGGGTGTCAAACTCGCAGCCCATGGGCCGGATGCGTCACGCGCTGGCCACGCCCAACCCCGGTTTAGCGAAGGGGGGGAAAAGTTGTGATACGTCATGTGATGATGTGTTGTCGCAAGTTTGACACCCCTGATATAGATGGATAGATGGATAGATGAATGGATAGATAGATAGATATAGATGGAAGGATAGATAGATATAGTTAGATAGACAGACAGATAAACAGATATATAGATGATATGTAGATGGATAAATAGATATAGATGATAAATGACAGAGATAGACAGACAGACAGATAGATAATTTCAAAAAGAAATATGTCTGTTTGCAAATTCCATCACTTTTATTGTAATATTGAAATGATCTCAGACCATACTTGTCATGGCGCTTTGGGCTCTAACTGTGGTTCAGCTAGCTGTCTTGTTCAATGGTTTCAGTTGCATGGTTCTGTATTGAAACTGAACTAGGTTATCAGTGGAGTTAAAGGAGAAATGCCTGGAATAAGTCTTGAAGACTTTTTTTCTCCATTATCGGCCCTTTACTCATTATGGAAGTCATTCATTTGATGAAGGTCTATTGGGAAGAGAAAGCACAAGCTTAAATTCTTGCCCCAAAGCTGAGTATCTTCCCCTGGAACTTGGAGTTTTGTGGCCTCTTCTACTATAAGAGGAATAATATTTCCTTGAAAACATTTTGTTTCTCATCTGAGAAGCTTCTTCAGTTCTGAAGCTTCTCTGATGAGAAGCGAAATGCAGTTTCTCCGGGTCCTGGGATCCCTTTTTGCGACCTTCTGACAATCAAAGTCAATGGGGAAGACAGATTCACTTCACAACTGTGTTACTAAATAACTGCAGTGATTCACTTAACAACTGTCTCAAGAAATGTCATAAAATGGGATAAAACTCATGGACTGTCTTGTTTAGCAACAGAAATTATGGGCTCAATTGGGGTTGTAAGTGGAGGACTACCTCGCCTCTCCTTTCCTCTTTGCTTTGGTCCCTTCCCCTTCCCCTTCCCCTCCCCTTCCCCTTCCCCTTCCCCTTCCCCTGAATTAAAAACAAGCCCTTGATCTGGGTTACCAGCTCCATGTGGGACACGTCACTCCTTTCCTTTCCTTTCCTTTCCTTTCCTTTCCTTTCCTTTCCTTTCCTTTCCTTTCCTTTCCTTTCCTTTCCTTTCCTTTCCCCTTCCCCTTCCCCTTCCCCTCCCCTTCCCCTTCCTTGAGTCTCTTCCATTTTGGCAGCTGTGGAACCAGCTGTTCTCTAATATCAATTCCGTCCAGCTCGGGAAATAAGAATTTCCACGAGTCAATGTCATCAGAAATTAATTCCGATTATAGTGCCTTCACTTTATATGGCTGTTTACCTTCTGCAACCTGCTGTCCTTTTACACCATTAGTAAGTTAGCTACACCAATGTATGTTGACCTACCAGCTGGTATCAGATACTCCTATTAATGTCATTCTTGAATTTCAGCCATCATGCTGTATTTATATTTGGATATTACAGCTGATGCTTTAAACTATTGTAGAGAAATATTTTAAATACAAACAAATACAATGATCTAGCCAATTTCTGAACGTGAGAAAATTCATCTCCTTCCGTAATAAATGCATTGTAATGTGCTAATAAATGTTTTAATAAATAAATAATAAATTAACAATATTTTAATAAATAAACAAACATATAAACAAACATATAAATATAAACAAACATAAATATACACCTCACCACTTATCATCACGGAGAAGTTGCTCTAGGCAGAAAAAGAAGTGGAATAGGTACTTGAGTTCTCAGTGTTTTCTTCAAAGTTATACGAGATACGTTAGAAATGTGTTTCATCTCTGAGTGGCAGTGGAGGTATGGAGTGGGAGATAGAGTCAAGCCAAAGAAGAAGAAAGCCCAAAATTATTACAATCCAAGGAGTTGGAATCTTCATCCTTGACTGTGCTTGCCTATAATAATATATATAAATATAAATATAAATAAATATAAATATAAATATAAATATAAATATAAATATAAATATAAATATAAATATAAATATAAATATAAATAAATACACCAATAAACCAACCAACCAACCCACGGAAATATCAGATCCAGTGCAAATGGATACTAGCAAAAATGGAAAGAATAATAATAATAAAAATACTGCGCTGTGCATCATCTTAGATTCCATGTAATTCATTCTAATTGGAAAAATAAATGAGAAAATGAAAACTAATCCAAATTTTATTAAGGCTTTACACATGCTCACAATCAAGGTTTTATGGACGGTGTTGGAATCTGCTTTTCAGTAAAGCTAAACTAAAGCCTTCCTAGTGGATCTTAGTTAATGTTAATAAAATAAATAGAAGTGGTTCTGATTAAGCATGGAGAGGTGGCGCAGTGGTTAGAGTGCAGTACTGCAGGCTACTTCAGCTGACTGCTAGCTGCAGTTCGGCGGTTCAAATCTCACCAGACTCAAGGTTGACTTAGCCTTCCATCCTTCTGAGGTGGGTAAAATGAGGGCCCAGATTGTTGGGGGCAATATGCTGACTCTGTGAACCGCTTAGAGAGGGCTGTAAAAGCACTGTGAAGCGGTATATAAGTCTAAGTGCTATTGCTATAGGAGGTCCACAGAAACTTCAGCATTTCAGAAAAGAGAAGCACTTAGCTGACTTTGGATGATCTTGGAGAATTGGCTGATGAGAGTCAGAGCCAGTTAGTAAAACTAAAGGTGTCACTGTCCAGTCGTGTCCGACCGTAGCAGAGGTGGGTTCCTCCTGGTTCGTACCGGTTCACCCGAACCGGTAGTGACCCGCTGGTGATGTCATGGTGACGTCACGGATCCGGTTCAGTTGGTGCTGGTCCGTGGGCGCCGCCATCTTTTTTTTTGGATTTTTTTTTTTGACAAAAAATTGGGGGGGGGGAATTTTTTTAATTTTCTTTTCTTCTGCGCATGCGCAGAAGCCGAGTTTCCGGCACTGCACATGTGTCACCATCTTGTTTTTGGCTTTTTTTGGGGGGGGATTTTTTTTTTTTTGATTTTTTGGCACTGTGCGCGCGTGCCTACAAGGCGCGGCCACGCGGCGCGGGAGGAAGCGAACCGGCAGCGAGGTAAGTTAGAACCCACCCCTGGACTGTAGGGCATGGTGTTCATCTCCATTTCTTAACTGAGGGAGCCAGCGTTGTCCAAAGACATTTTCCTTTTCACATGGCCAGCATGACTATATGCCACAGACACACGGAACGCTGTTACCTTCCCATCAAAGTGGTTCCTATTTATCTACTCGCATTTGCATACTTTCGAACTGCTAGGGAGCCAGTTAGTATATGGATGTAATAAGTTGAATGCAATGGGAATAGAGTACTTATGTATACATTCGAACTAGACTGTGTCATATATGTGTGTGTATGTGGGTATATGCATAATGATTATCCTTTGAGAGCTGAATGCAATGAAATTTCATTTCAATGTATGCTGATGAGTGTACATTTAAAGTTTTATTCTATTCCGTTCCGTTCCATTTCACCCCACCCCGTCCCGTCCTGTCCCGTCCCATCCCATCCCGTCCCATTCTACTCCACTCTACTCCTACTCTACTCTACTCTACTCTACTCTACTCTACTCTACTCTACTCTAAACATATGTGTAGTAGAACAATAAAGGGAATGGGTGCCGAAAGGATGTGGATAGAAAAATGTGGGTAAACAGCACAAAATAAGTATATATTTCCTTAAGTTTGAGAACTGCAGAAGACATGTATGAGAGAAGAGTGAATGGGTTGAGAGGAAGAGGAAGAGCAAGAATATTGTGGATGGAGTTGAGATCCTCAAAAATCAAGAGCTAAAAAGTTTAAAGAATGGGCATGGTGAAAGTTTGCAAAGGCAGATAGGCAATAAAAAAGTGTAATGAAGGGCATGATAGATCGAGCTATACAATATTTCCTAGGTTTTGTCTTCTCCCACGTTGTATTCCCTTGATTTGTAGTACAAGTAGTCCTCAACTTACGACCACATTTGAGCCCAAAATTTCTATTGCTAAGCGAGACAGTTGCTAAATGAGTTTTGCCCCATTTTACAACCTTTCTTTCCGCAGTTGTTAAGTGAATCACTGCAGTTGTTAAGTTATTAAAATAGTTGCTAAGTGAGTCTGGCTTCCCCACTGACTTTGCTTGTCAGAAGGTCGCAAAAGGTGATCCCATGACCCCAGGACACTGCAATCCGTCATAAATATGAGCCCATTGCCAAGCATCCAAATTCTGATCATGTGACTATCGGGATGCTGCAACGGTCATGAGTGTGAAAAACATAAGTCACTTTTTTCAGTGCTGTTGTAACTTTGAGCGGTCTTTAAACGAATGGTTGTAAGTCAAGGACTACCTGTATTTCTTATTTCATTTCTGCCCTTGACACTTTGCCTGTCCCCAGCGTGGTAGCATCTATGTCTGTCCGTATTGTTTTTGGATTTACTTTTGGACCTCATTTTTTCCTTTGCCTTCCCTCTCCATGGCCTCACTTGCCCTCACTGTATTTAATCAGATTATATTGCAAAGCTGATTGTTGCACTATAATATTATAGAGAAAATAAAATGGGACAAAGGGCAGGAAAATGAACTTGGCCTCATGTTCCAAGGACATTAAAAAAAAAAAACCTTCCACAATACTTACAACCACAATTGAGCCCAAAATATTTCTGTTGTTAAGCGAGACATTTGTTAAGTGAGTTTTGCCCCATTTTACGACCTTTCTTGCCACCGTTGTTAAGAGAATTGCTGCAGTTGAGTAATTAGTAACCCGGTTGTTAAGTGAATCTGGCTTCCCCATTGACTTTGTTCCTCAGAAGGTCGCAAAAGGGTAATCACATGACTCTGGGACACTACCACCGTCATAAATATGAACCAGTTATCAAGCGTCTGAATTTTGATGACGTGATCACGGGGATGCTGCAAAGGTCGTAACTGTAAAAAACAGTCATAAGTCACATTTTTCAATGCCGTTGTAACTTTGAATGGCCACTAAATGAACTGTTGTAAGTCGAGGGTTACCCATAATGCTTTAGCATTCTTTTGTTGGAAGAAATATCCAGGTCCAGGTCCAGGTCCAAGCCGGGAGAAAGGCACTGGAGACAAAATGGAGGCTGGAGGCTGATTGGAAAGAGGGTCCATTTATTGATGAAGCAGAACCACCAACCACATGTGGTTCTGGGCAGCTGACCACATGGAGTTGAGAGTGAGGGGTATTTATACCTTCTCTTGGGCTTTGCACTTGAGCTTCCTGTTCCTGAGCAAGAACATGTATTCTATTGGCTGTTGTCAGACTCCTATGGGGCCATGTAGGGGTTATGCAGGGGTCATAGCTGGCTCTATAGGCAAAGTACAAATCCTAGGTGTTTGTCTGAGCTAAGTTTGGTTGAAGTTTGGACTGCTTTGAGATGATGCAATGAAGGAGCTTATGTTCTGAAAGGGTGTTGGGCAATTCCTATTATGGCTTAATGGCTTTGTCCTGGTTTGGATCTTGAGTGAGGGGCTAATCCTATCACTCTGCCTTTGTTCAGACTTTGCTGCAGGGAGTAATGGATTACCAAATCTGCATTTCTAAAAGCTGCCCCAGCTCAGTATCTGCTTGAGGGCAGAGAGCTGGAGCTCTGAGTTTCTGTTTCCCTTAAGATTTTTTATGTCTCTTTTAGGGGAAATATTTTATCCTGCCTTTTTTTAAAAAAAAAATATTCCTCAAAATATTTCATTCTTCGGGGGCGGGGTGTGTGTGTGGTTAGCTTCCTACACTTTCAACAAGCCATACAGATTCTTCTCTGCAGAAGAAGTTGTTACAGTAATTCAAGTTCCCGATAGATAGCTCTCCAAAATTAACTCGGGATGATCACTGTGAGTTTTCAACAAGTTTCAAGGATGATGAAGGTCACGTCACAAACATTCGCAGCCCAGAAAGGGCAGGTTTCAAACATGATTAAGAGGTAACGGGATAGGCTGTTTTTCCCCTGGACTCTGACTATGCTGAAGTATAAAAGTCTTTTGATTCCTTTTTGTAATCACACAGAAATAGCTAGCCAGAAGAGGAATTGCAGATGAGTTCCTAGTGTTTTATTTATAAAGCTGTAGCAGCATAGAAATGTGGATGGAATTGAAAAATAGGGGACAAATCAGAAATAAGTTCTGCTTAGTTCTTTTTCGAGTGAACTGTACATATTCCTTCAAAAAGCACAATGCATTTTTGGGATTCAAAGAAATCTGTACAGAGAGTCCTTGACTTACAACAGTTCGTTTAGTAACTGTTCAAAGTTAGAACGGCACTGTGAAAAAAGTGCCGTTTTTCACACTTAAGACCGTTGCAGCATCACGTGAACAAAATTCAAACCCTTGACAACTGACTCACATTTATGACGGTTGCAGTGTCCCAGGATCATGTGAACACCGTTATGCGACCTTCTGACAAGCAAAGTCAATGGAGAAGCCAGATTCACTTAACAACCCTGTTCCTCACTTAACAACTGCTATGATTCACTTAACAAATGTGGCAAGAAAGGTCGTTAAAATGGGCCAAAATTCACTTAACAAATGTCTCAATTAGCAAACAGAAATTTTGGGCTCAATTGCAGTCGTACGTCGAGGACTACCTGTACGTGAAACCAATGAAAACCTCGCTCAGTGACAGATATATTCAAATGTATATATTAAAAGCAAACCAATTCAATTCAAATTCCGGGCCAAGAAATTGGCATATAGATAACGGGATAGTACAATTAATGATTCCAGGACAATATATGGCATGGCAATCCAAAGAAAGAAAGACTTGGACGAGGCCTCAAAATCTTTTCTGAAAAATTTGATTAATATACTGAAATGCTCAATTCTCAGGGTGATAAGTATTTGGGAGATATGTAAACATTCTACTCCAATCTCCTGTATTACAACATCAGTAGAGATCCTGGTCACTTCATTGGTTCAAGGAAAACAGATGTGGGAAAAAGAGAATATCTATGCTCCAATATACAGGTAGTCCTTGACTTACGACAGTTTGTTTAGTGACTAAAGTTGTACCGGCACTGAAAAAAGTGACTTATGACCGTTTTTCACACTTATGACCATTACAGCATCCCCATGGTCACGTGATCAAAATTCAGATGCTTGGCTAATATTTATATGATGGTTGCAGTGTCCTGGGGCCATGTGATCCCCTTTTGTGACCTTCTCACCAGTCAATAGGGAAGCCAAATTCACTTAACAATAGCAATAGCAATAGCAATAGCAATAGCAATAGCAATAGCAATAGCAATAGCAATAGCAATAGCAATAGCACTTAGACTTATATACTGCTTCACAGTGCTTTACAGCCCTCTCTAAGCGGTTTACAGAGTCAGTCTATTGCCCCCAACAATTTGGGTCCTCATTTTACCCACCTCGGAAGGATGGAAGGCTGAGTCAGCCTTGAGCCTGGTGAGATTCGAACTGCCAAATTGCAGGCAGCCGGCAGTCAGCACAAGTAGCCTGCAGTACTGCATTCTAACCACTGTGCCACCGAGGCTTAACAATCATATTACTAATATAATAACTGCAGTGATTCACTTACCAGCTCTGGCAAGAAAGATTGTAAAATAAGGCAAAATTAACTTAACAACTTTTTCACTTAGCAACAGAAATTTTGGGCTCGATTGTGGTCTTAAGTGGAGGATTATCTGTGTAGGCATATATTGATTTTCAGATGAGAAATAATTAAGTTGCTGGAATTCTTGCAGCCCTATCTTTTTTCTTGATATAAGAGACTCTCAAGAGTCTTGTTTTTAAAAATGTTAGTTTTGGTTCAGGCCAGTGTTGAAATCCAATTTTTTTTACTACCAGTTCTGTGGGTGTGGCTTGGTGGGTGTGGTGTGGCTTGGTGGGCATGGCTTGGTGGGCATGACAGGGGAAGGATATTGCAAAATCTCCATTCCCACCCCACTCTGGGGCCAGCCAGAGGTGGTATTTGCCGGTTCTCCGAACTACTCAAAATTTCTACTACCGGTTCTCCAAACTACTCAAAACTTCCGCTACCGGTTCTCCAGAACCTGTCAGAACCTGCTGGATTTCACCCCTGGTTCAGGCAGATGTCAAAGAGCCTGACAATTGTCATTTTTGATTAAGTAGAAAATGATTACATATATTTGAATTAATCTTGTTAGCTAAATATGATCAGTGCAGTTTAATTTTGAAGGCATTTAATTTTACAGTAAGTCAAAGCCAATTTTAACCTTGCCAACTTTTGCCATAATGTCTGCAGAGGCTACTTTGCAAATAAATGCTTTATGTAGTGGTTGAGAGAGCTTGAAATAATGTGTAAACCTACATAAAGGAAAATAAAGGAAATTGCTGGATTAGGAAAGATTGACCCAGAGCGAAGGCCTGCAATATAAATGTGCCCCTGTACAATATGCTTGCAAATCATATCAAGCATGCTTGGTGCTCAGTGGGGAATTGACTTTGAACAGGGGTCAGCTGCCCATTTTCGTTTCTCACTCTGCCACCACCTGCAGAGTAGGCAGACCGATCAGATGATGTTAGCAAGATTCCAAAGTATTTACTAAAAGGTTAAGCAAAATTTAAATAGAGGTTGCATTAAGCAATCAGAAATGAAGCTGACTTTTGCAGAAAGTTAACGTTGAACTTTGACTGTAGAGAGCTAATTAACCTGTGTTGTTGCAAAAAAACAAGAATCACGTGGTATCTTAAAGATTTAACATTTTTATTATGGCATACGTACCATTTTGTGGATTATAACACGAAGAGAATATGTTCTCAAGATATGTTGTCTTGAGAGAAGATCATTATATATACAGTACGTAGCTTTCACATAAAAATCCCAAAGGTGCTTTTTCAAGAGTCATCCATGACCTGGATGATTGAGAATCTCCATAGACTTTCACATAAAAACTTTTGCATTAAGGAAAATTGAAATGGTGATTATGTGTTTGTGTCAGAGGTGGGTCCCTCCCAGTTCGGACCGCTTCGCCCAAACCGGTAGCGACCTGCTGGTGATGTCACGATGACATCACCGATCTGGTTCGGTCGGTGCCGGTCCGTGGGCGCCACCATCTTTTTTTAAAAAAAAATTGAAATTTTTTTGAATTTTTTTTTCTTCTGCGCATGCGCAGAAGCCGAGTTTCCGGCACTGCGCATGCGTCGCCATCTTGTTTTCAGCTTTTTTTTGTTTTTTAATCTTTTTGCACTGCGCATGCGTGCACGCGCGCGAGGCACGGCCACGCGGCGCGGGAGGAAGCGAACCGGCAGCGAGGTAAGTTAGAACCCACCCCTGGATTGTGTGTGTGTGTGAGGGAGGGAGGGGGGGGGAGAGAGAGAGAGAGAGAGAGAGAGAGAAGATAAAGGAAGATAAAATCTATTAGATTATGTACTTAACAAACTGCACTAAATTAAATAGTATTTAAATGAGGGCATCATCATTTAATGAAATATAATTGAATAAATAACCTGAGGCTACACCTTCTGTTTTTGGAATGTATTTCTAAATTAGAGAAATGTTTTCAGAAGTAAATAGGAAATTAAGAATCCTCTTTATTTAAATCAAAGTCTAATCAGTTTGTACTGATAGATTTGAAATTTAGCCTATGTGAAACAAAATAAAATATAGAAAATATAACAAGATACGCATAGCATAGAACTCTCCTTTCCCTGAAAATTTGCTGGAAAGGTTTAAGGCTTTCTTGGTGGGCAGAATGATAGCGACCAGGATTAAGCTGGGTATCAATAAATCTATGGCACACAAAAAGAATATGACTATTTTGATTAACTAGGCTAAGCATTTTATTCCTGGAAGCTAAAAATTGGTTGTGCTGGGAAAATCTTCAGACATTCACTCATGATGTGCTTCCTCTCAAATGGATTACTAAAATGTGCTCTATGTTGAGTTGCTCTAGCAGTGGTTCCCAACGTGGGGCCCATGCCCCACAGGGCGACAATTTGATTTTTAATGGGGGCAATTGGAACCTTGTTTAAACCAAGTTAATGGCCTTTTAGGCTTCCTCCCTGTGAGTAGGAGTTCACTTTTTGAATAGTAAGAATTATATGTCACGGGGGGGGGCATCAGGATTTTAGAGATGCTTAGGTGGGGCATGGCCAAAAAAAGGTTGGGAACCACTGCTCTAGAGACTACTAAAAAGCTACAACTGGCCTAGAATGAAGTGCCATAGGCATTGATGGGTGCATCACGGTATGCATGTGTCCTCACTGTTTCATGAGCTGCACTGGTTGCCAACTGGCTTTCAAAATGTTGGCAAGTAAAGACCTTCATGGCATAGGGGCTGGATTTGTGAGGGACCACCTGTCTCCCTGCCTTTAGGCCTATTGGGTGAGATCAGCTAGAGTGGGCACATATCAGGTCCTATCAATTAAGCAGTGTCATCTTGTGGGACCTAGGAAATGTACCATTTCAATGAGACCGCCTGTCCCGTAGAATAATATACCCCTAGAAATTCATACCGCTCCCACCCTTTTGACTTTTTCCAAACTGAGACCTAGTTATCCTCCCATAACCTAAGCTAGAATGGTGGCTGAGTTCCTTTGGTTTACTTCATATATTTTATTATCTGAAGGCTGCCCAGAGTTGCTCTGGAATAGGTTGGCCTTGAAAATGAAATGATAATTAAATAAAATATCCTGTTGTTTGTGCTCAACTTCTGATCAAGAAGACTTCTTTGAGTGGAACTCAAGTGGCCCGTTGACTTCATAGACATGTTCATGTAGTTTTCTTAGCTACAATAGCATGGTTTGCAATTCTCTTCTCTTGAGATGGTTCCTCAACTTTCTAATTTTAATCTACAGCCCTAATACTTCTTGATGAATTCTTCATTGAGTCCAACTCTACTTATTTTTTCAAGATCAGCCAAGGCTGGCTAGACTAGATCGAATGAACCTATTTACTGCTCCACAGGTTCTTATGTGCATGCAGATGCAGTAATTATTCAAAAAAAGATTCACTCAAATATTTGCTTCAATATTATTGTATATTCAAAATATTTCTTACATTCAGCATGGCTTGGACTAAAATAATAAAAGTCTGGTAATGAGTTAGTCAGAGTTAAACATGCTTATAGTCCTATTGATTGTAAAGAAAAGCTTCTTCATGGGATTAAATTTATTCTATTTGGAAAAGATTGCTAAAGTGCTTAACTTTTATTTGAACGTGCTAAAAAGTTGCAGAGTTTCAATACAACAGAGTATAAGACAAAATGCTGTTAAATTTTGATAGGTTTTGCACCAAGCCTTAATGCCTTACCTAACATCAATTATTATAAGAATTTTCTTATACAATAAGAAACAACATTGTAGTGCAATGTACCCAGTGGTGAAATCCAATTTTTTTTACTACCGGTTCTGTGGGCGTGGCTTGGTGGGCATGGCAGGGGAAAGATACTGCAAAGTCTCCATTCCCTCCCCACTCCAGGGGAAGGATATTGCAAAATCCCTATTCCCTCCCCACTCCTGGGGGAAGGATATTGCAAAATCTCCATTCCCACCCCACTCTGGGGCCAGCCAGAGGTGGTATTTGCTGGTTCTCCGAACTACTCAAAATTTCCGCTA
>QLTV01003108.1:2609716-2635701 GCA_003457575.1 Thermophis baileyi | reverse complement strand
TGGGGGTCTTTTACCCTCTGCGCATGCGCAAAGCGTTCTGTGCATTCGCAGAGGGTAAAAGAACCCAAATGGCGGCGTCCGGGCGGGTGGGCGGTGCCTCGCGCTACCTTGGCGACCAGCTCTACGGCGACTGACACGTAAGAGCGAACCGGGAGCATTTCACCCCTGATTTCACCCCTGAATGTACCTTTATGATTCAGCATTATAATTTTTTCAGTTATTGGCTTTCTTGTCAGTTAGCCTAATACTGAATGTTTTATGTGCCTCCTTCATTCTTTGTTTTTATTCTGTTTTTTTTCCTAGACAGAGCAACAAGAAATCCATGCTGAAACGTCAGCGTCAATCAGCAATGATCAAGAACTATTTACAACAGGTCCTACAGTGGACGAGAGGATTGTTCTCGCACCTTCTCACGGGGCTGCTGAAAATTCTGCTTTGCCAAAGGTCCATGGGAAAACTGGATTTCAGACGGGTAACGTCACTTTGGAAAACTCTGTAGCTCTTGATGGAAGGGGTGGAACTCATGAGTCTGAAGAGCAGAAGCCAGACTGGAATCAAACTCCTCATCTCCCAGTGGTGGATAGCAGGGCAAGCTGTGATTGCCCCGATGCCTTAGGTGATATTCCGGTGTCCGTGCTTGATGTACAAACGGAAGAGACACGTGCAGAAAAAGCCCATGAGCTCAACAGAATAAAAATACTCCGTGACATTCCTAGGACTCAACATCCATCCAAAGAAAATTTCCAGAGCATCCTGGAATCTACAGAACTTAAGGAAAGAGATGCTGGTTTATCAACGATGTGTGAGCTCTCCCAGAGACTTCTTTATGAGAATGATGACTGGGATGATGACTTCAGTTGCACCAGCAGGGAGGTTAAGAGTGTAGCAGCTGAGACTGCTGGTGCCAAGGAGGTCAGGGGACTGAACATTACTGCAGATGTAAGTGGTAGGCAGCATGTGCCAGAAAATTTAACCGAAGATAATCAGCATGTCTCAGAATTGACAACAGAAATGAAAGGCCTTACTGATTTTAGCTTGCTAAAAACAGATGAAGCATATAGCCATACAACTAAGGTCAATTCCATGACGCTACCTGTGGAACCGGATTCCATAGATCTGTGCTCTGTTTTTCAACATAAAAGAGAAAAGCCATCTGTTTACTTTATAAGGAGTGATCTCCAAAAGAGAAACTATCCAAGTAAGCAGTGTGAAGCCCCGCATGATCATCATGGGTCCATCCAGAAGTCTGTTTATCACGAAGACAGAGTTTTGACTGAAAAGGCTTTCCAGTGTTGTGAACAAGAACCTACATATAGATTTGTAGACGTTCCAGACGATCCTTTAGAACCAAGCCAAGAATTTTTATTAAAACAGCTTCCTAATAATCTTGGCCAGTTCTCTTATACTGAACAGAACATTAATTGGAACATAGCAAAGCAAGCTAACGAGATACCTTTGAAAGAACATCAAAGTCCTGTACATCAGTCAAGAATAAACGATTGTCTATTGAAAGAGGATTCATCTAGAAATTTCTGCGGGAAAATTATGGCTCCATTAATAAGTAGAAAACAAACTTCTGTTACGGCAATCAATAGAAGTGCCAAGCAAGAAAATCACGGAAAAGAAAGTAAGTCAGAACTGAATGCAAAAAGAGACAGGAGTTGTGGTATTTATCACAATAAAAGTAACAATAGAGATTTTAAGGCTGTATCTGATGCACAGAATCACATCTACCACATTCCGGAGTCTAATTCACTAATGGCTACTGAGCCTAAAAATGATTGGCAAGCATTAGAGACAACGAGCCAAGAAAACAGTATCGAAAGAGATGCATTGAGACCCATATTCACAGCATCATACAAAGTTAGATTTTTCACTGAGGTGCTGTTAGAAATTAACAAAAATGTTAAAACCAATGCGAGCCAAAAGTGCACAGACTGTGTTGCAAGTCTGAAACCAACTCTCGTGGAGTCCCAACATGTCTCAAAGTTGCCACCACACAATTCCCAACAATTAGTATTGGAGAAAAATTCTTCTCCTGCAAAACATTTGGATAAGAGCATGAAAAGCTTAGGTTTGGATCTGGCGTGCTCTCCATTTGAAATGAATACATCAGCGGGTTCAAACACTGTGCAGTCTTCAACTATTACCAGCAATGAGGATTATGGCATAGGTCAAAAGACTCAGAATGGCGGGACAGGCCAATTAACAGTGCATGGTCAGGATATAAGTAACCTAAAAAGAGCATCAGAAAGTTGCAATGCAGATATACTGGTGCTATCTGAACATGTTGGGCAAACTGAGTCCATCCAGTCTCAAATGGAGAGTAGCATGGATGCAAAGGCAATGACATCACAGCAAGATAAGTACAAAGGGACAGAAGAAAACCAAAATGAAGAAATAATGCAATCCGAGAAAGAAAATGACATGCTTGTGGCACCTGATTTTGAGGAAGCTGAAATAGAGCCTTATATAAGAGCTCTACTTGATTCAGAACAGGGGCATCCTGTTATGGTGAGTCATGGTGAGTATCAAAAAATGGAAAGACAAAGTCAGAGCAAAATTATGCCAGATGAAATGGACACCAAGGAAACTGAAAAGCTGGTTGAAGATGACCTGGAGGAAGTTGAAGTGGAGCCTTACATGAGGGCACTCCTGGATTCAGAACCAATGTACTCTTGGCATGAATATCCAGACTGTATGCCTCCATTCATGGAATTTTACAATGAGCAAGCTGCTGTTCTGGTTGGAAGATTAAAGAGTGGATGTACAATTACAACCACTGACCCCAATCAAAGCAGAGCCTTCACAGATGGTGAGAGACAAAATTCATCTGAGCGTGGAATGGGGATTTTAGAGAGGCCCTTGCCTTGTGCTTCTGAGGACAACTGTCATTCTGAAAAAGCATCACCACTGGTTCAAACTCAGCCATGCACATTAGGAACAAATGAGGGAGATATTTCTGCATTAGAAAATGAGAGGACAATATCACTAGAAGCTTCTGAAATCTCCAAGCCATTGTCACCTCACAAAAGTGCTGATGCCATGAAGAACGGGCATGAAATAACGAACAACATGATGCCTAAGGTGCCCAAGAAAACATGTCTTGAAACAAAAGAAAGTATCTGTAATGATGCCAGCTGGAGAACAGAGGCCAATTTAACTTCAAGGGAAGAGAAGAGAGAAGAACAGAAAATGCTACGCCAAAAGGACAACAGAGGTATGTGTAGAAAGTGAGGTGGGTTTTTTTTGGGTGGTGGTGGTCAGTAATCTTTTTATCAACAGTGGTTCCCTGTGACAATTGCTCTAGATATCTGGCAGAGGTTGTTGCTTCCTGAAGATATTTGTAAGTAAAGATGTCAAATACGGATTCTGAGTTTGTCTCCTTGGTATTCTATACTCTACTCTCTAAGGTATGAACTGTTCCAAATCCCAAATTATTTAATCAGTGAGACACTGAGATGCAATTTTTGGGGCACCAAGGGCCGTTTAGCAGTGGATCATAAGCTGCACTCCAAAATGAGCTGTTTTTTTTAACTAATTAACTTGAATTTATTACCTCAGTTAATATGGTTTGTCCTCATTAGTGGAATGCAAAGTATTTTAAATTCAGCACACCTTGTCTGAAATTTGAAAAAAGTTGTTTCAAGGGCAAAACAGCCTAGTTGTGGAAGTGATTTGAATTTAAAACAGCTTTTTCCCCCTAGTTTGGAATGCTTTGCTTCGAGATCAAAATACTCCCCAAATAATTAAAATAGCTGTTGAGCATGTGGAGGACTAATCTAAACTCATAATGGGCATTTTAAATTAGAAACTTGGAATTCAGAACACATTTTGTTCCTTTGTATTAATGCCTCCTTCCATTTGTTAAAATTACAATTCAATGGCTATTTCTGGAGCTCTAAGATCTATCCTTAAAAATCTGTTGGTCACCTTTGATGTATGAGTTGCCATTGGTTGATCAACTACCCCAAATATGCTTTCATTATCTCAGCAAAACAGTTCTTCACAGATCAGTTATGCAGTAACTAGAATCTCCACCTAGTTGTATGAACATGCTCTTTTTTAATTAAAAAATACAAATATGGGGCTCAGAATTAAATGAGATCTAAATTGACTTAATGACAGTGTTAGGTTCCTTAGTCTGCAGAGGCCACAGCTTCATTGCATTTTGAACTTAGTCTTCTGTCTGTGAACCTTAACAATCTTAAAGGGAACAACTTTAGTGGTCTTATCTATAGCCTAGGTCAGTGTTTCCCAACCTTATGAACTTTAAGATGTGTGGACTTCAATTCCCAGAATTCCCCAGCCAGCCATGGCAGACAACCTCTAAGAATTCTGGCAGTTGAAGTCCAAACCAGGGGTGAAATCCAGCAGGTTCTGACAGGTTCTGGAGAACCGGTAGCAGAAATTTTGAGTAGTTCGGAGAACCGGCAAATACCACCTCTCGCTGGCCCCAGAGTGGGGTGGGAATGGAGATTTTGCAGTATCCTTCCCCTGCCACGCCCACCAAGCCACGCCTACCAAGCCACACCATGCCCACCAAGCCACGCCCACAGAACTGGTAGTAAAAAAATTTGGATTTCACCACTGGTCCAAACCCCTTAAAGTTCACAATTTGAGAAACACTGGTCTAGGCCAATCTTCTTCACAATGTGGTATCCTCTAGCTGTGTTGGACACAATTCCTGTCATACTTCACGAGTTATAGTTTGGACCGCAAGAGAGTAGACAAGGTAGCTCAAGGGTGACATGCCAGATTTTATTTCTTCTGCATTAAAAAGAACATCAATCTAAAACATCAATGTTGTCTCTAGATTCAATATATTGTTAAGGAATAAATATATTTACCCAAAGCAATAGTCAATTGAAATGACTCAAGGACTGATCTATATATAATATGCAAATTAACCCTAAAATGCTACTGTACATATGTTCATCCCCAATAACTCATCTTTTTTTTTTAAAAAAAAATTCAGCACCCAAACTGCTGAGGAAAATCCATGCAGAATTATTTCCTGATTTCTCTGGAAATGTCAAATTATGTTGCCAGTTTGGAGAAATTCATTCAGATTCCATCATTACCTGGACAAAAGATTCTAAGCTTCTTGCTCGAGTTCACAGAAGGTAAGACATATTAACATGCTTTGCAAAGTTTTTGGGAAAGGAAGGATGCGGGAGGAGTATATGTTTTATTTATAATTCTTATGTATTTTGAGATTGTAAAGATACCGTAGTTGCTTTTCTCTTGTTAAACCACTAGCCGATAGGTACATCTGTGGTTACAGATTATAAATTGCAGAATGTTAGGACAAGAAGATATAAGGCACACTGCCTTATATTTTCAATATTTATTAACCTAAGTATACCTGATTTAGTGTTTACAAATTCTAATGCCAACCATATTATCGTATCTGTTCATTCATACAATATTTTTAGGTCTCAGACTGGTTCTCCATAGGAAGATAACATTTAATCCAAAAGAAGTTAATAATCATGTTATGGTTTATAGAATAGAATAGAATAAGAGTTGTAATAGAGTTGTAAGGGACCTTGGAGGTCTTCTAGTCCAATACCCTGCTAAAACAGGAGACGGTCTCCTGGAGACCATATACTATTCTGGATAAATGGCTGTCTAGTCTCTTCTTAAAAACCTCCAGTGATGGAGCACCCACAACTTCTGAAGGCAAGCCGTTCCACTGATTAATTATTCTAACTGTCAGGAAATTTCTCCTTATTTCTAGGTTGGATTTCTCCTTGATTAGTTTCCACCCATTGCTTCTTGTCCTGCCTTTAGATGCTTTGGAGAATAGCTTGACTCCCTCTTCTTTGTGGCAGCCCCTCAGATATTGGAAGACTGCTATCATGTCACCCCTAGTCCTTCTCTTCTTTAGACTAGACATACCCATCTCCTGTAACTGTTCTTCATAGAATACCTGATTTGTAAGAAAATAGAAAAATGTAGTTAATAGAGAGGTTTTTAGAGAACTAATTAACGTGCACACACCGTGTGCATGCGCCCTGGCCCACCACTCACACAAGGGCTGCGCAAGTGTGCATGCGGCCCAGTTCCCCTCTCCCTCCCAGCCAGCCTGCCAAGCTGCAAGGATTGGGTACTCCTGATCTAAAAGACATGCACCTCTGAAAAATTAAGGAAATTGTGTGTTGTTGGGTTTTTTTTTTTGGAAAATGTGAATTTTCAAATGTTGATGTATTTTCTAGTGCAAGAGATGACTTTCCAGTGTCTCTGGCAATAGTTCAAGCTGGGAAAAAAGACCAAGGCCTGTATCATTGCTGCCTGAAGAATATACATGGAAAAGCCATTTCAGAATTTAACCTGACCTCTGAAGGTAACATATGATGCATTCTTCCTTAAACATAAAACACAGTTGCAATTAACAATGTGTAGCCTACATTCTGAATATATTTCTTTTCATCTTTCTACAGTTTTGGAACATCTGTCCAGTCTTCAGGATGTTGAAGGTAAAACTGTGATTTTTTTTCTATACAAACTCTTGCAGAATGATGCAAAATTATATTCAAACTGTTTACTTTGTGTAATTCTTGACCAATTGAGCCTAGGATGTTTCAAGGTTTCACTCCAAAATATATGATAATTATTTCCCTTCTGGAACAAGAAAAATGGTACGGAATAAATTAAGATCTATGTGAGCATTTGCTGAGGATCCGCTTGTCAACACTGAGCCAATTGATTGTAAAGATGAAATCTCTAATCTTACTGTTTGACTTCATTCTTAAAAAGAAAAAGAGCAGGGGTGAAATGCTACCGGTTTGGACCGGTTCGGGAGAAACGTTAGCGGACATGTGGCCTGGTTCGCCGAACCGGTAGCAACGGCTGGCTGGCCATGCCCCCGAACCAGTCCCCCGGTCGCCGCTCCCTTGCCCTGCCCCGCCCAATCTCTGCTCTGCAGCTTCCCAGTGTAGCCCTAATTTCCTCCGCTTCGGCTCGGAGCTGGAAGCCGCAGCCGGGTCAGTCCTATTCCCATCGCAGCTAGGAATCTCAAATAAAGCCGAGAATGAACGCTTGTGTTTGTAGGCAATCCAGGTGCTAGATAGGCAGGGCCCCTTCCTGTCTTCCTAGGTGCCTGGCCGAAGTTTCACTCGTGCCTCAGCCAGGAGTCCTGATGATGGGATGGGGTCCTTCAGGCACTTAGCTTGGCCAGCCCCTCCCTCCGTCTTCTCGGCACCTTAGCAAAACTTTGGCCAGGCCGATCTAGCACCCGAGCCACACATGCTTTGAGATTCCTAGCTGCAATGGGCAGCAACAAAGCTAGATTCTTCTTCCCCCTGCAGCGATCCAGCAAGAAAAACAGGAAAAGGGGGTGGAGAGAAACAAACGGGACGCCAAGGTACGCACAGGTTGGAGCGGAGGGGGGGGGGCAGATTGAAATTCCCACTTCAGCCTCCTGGTGCGGCACGGGGCTTTACCCTGGAGGGAAGAGCGCTGGTGGCTCGCTCGCGCTGTCCCTGGGAGTCTACCATACACAAAGAGCAAGCCACCACAGTCTGTCCCTTTAAGGTACTTCGACGCGGGGGGGAGGGGGGACCATAAAGGGACAGGCGGCCGCAGGAGCTGCCTTCTGAGCAGCTCCCCTGTGAAGGGGGAGGGAGAAAAGTTCAGCTTCTCTCTGCTGCAGCATTCAACGTGGCTGCTTCTCTTTTCCTTCTCGGCCTCATACACACAGAGCAAACATGAGAAAGAGGAGGGAAGCAGCCAGGTTAAATCCTGCAGCAGAGAGAATCATCCAGCAACCGCTAGAAGACTTGGCCAAACTTTCCTGCCAGGCAGGAGGAGCACCGAACAGGAGCGCCGGGTCGGACAAACACCGGGAGAGCGACTAACGGGGGGGGGGGCAAAGAAACACCGAACAGGAGCGCCAGGTTGGACAAACACCAGGAGAGTGACTAACGGGGGGCAAAGAAAGCCGGGGGAATTTGAGAGAGTTCAAATCTGCAACTGCACTAAAAAACCTGCGTTCTTGTAACCTTAACTGGAAGCAGGTTAAAAAAGGGGGGGGAGGGATATTATCATTGCCCCACCCCCACCCCTCAGAGAGAAGAGTCGGTCCCCCCCTTACAAGAGTTGCAATTTGGCGGCGGCGCTGCTCCTCACCTCCCTGAAGTGCCGGCAGTCAAGCGCCGAGCTGGGTGCAGCTTCTCCCCAGCCCGTGGGGCACAAAGTCAGCGAAGGGAATTGCAAGGCAAGAATGATCCCCAAGGTTTCCCGGAGCCCGGCACTGGAGCTGGAGAACAGCTTCTCCACTGCCCCCATCCTCGCCTGCCCAGCTGGCCGCTTCTTCTGGGGAGGCATCTCATGAACCTGCCGCTTAGGAGCCCCACTTCGGCTCCAGCCCCACCCCAGACCCCCACCCCACCTGGGGCGGTTCTCCCACTCTTGGATCCATGCCGTGCCACTCTCCACCCCGGACAGTTTAAACCGCAGTGGGTGATTCGGGTGGCAGCGATGCAACCCCCGAAAGAAGGAGATTCCTCTTTGCCTGCAGTTGGCCGGCAAAGTTGGGAGAACGAAGCGCAGTTCCCCTTTAGTGGTAAAACGACCGAATGCATCTTATGGCGAAGGGTGCCTCGCTTTGTGGGACAGGCAGAAGAACACGACCCGTTTTATGGTAGGGTGGCGAAGTCATGCAAATCCAACCCCCCCGTTCTTGAAGCTTTTGCTGAAGGACGGTGACGTGGGAAACGGGAGGAAATCTGGGCAGTTGGTGGGAGTGAAAACGTGACTTCCATCTGAAATAAAGAGGCTTCGGCACAGAGCTGCTTCCCTTCTAACTTCTCTGAGTCATTTCCCATCTGGACATTTATTCTAGTACTATGATTTTTATACGAGTCTCATCTAGAAAGTTATAGGTAGCTAGATGGACATTTGGGGTGGGGGAGGGGGGAGGGAGAGTGGATGAGCTCCTGGAAATTAATACTTAACTATACTGCTTTCTCATTCTTGAGAGGTGAATAATAGAATTCTTTATTGGCCAAGTGTGATTGGACACACAGGAAATTTGCCTCAGGGGCATAAACTCTCAGTGTACAATACAAACAATAAAGTGATACAGTAGGTCATAGTTACAATAATTGATCATAAGAAAGAGAAAGAAAGAAAGAAAGAAAGAGAGAGAAAGAAAGAAAGAAAGAAAGAAAGAAAGAAGAAAGAAAGAAAGAAAGAAAGAGGAAGGGAGAGAGAGAGACAAGAAAGAAAGCAATAAAGAAAGAAAGAAAGAAAGAAAGAAAGAAAGAAAGAAAAATTATGACCAAAATTGAGCCCAAAATTTTGGTTGCTAAGCAAGAGCATTATTAAGTGAGTTTCTCCACATTTTACAAGTTGGCCATGCCCACCCGGTCACATGACCACCAAGCCATGCCCACCAAGCCACGCCCACAGAACCGGTAGGGAAAATTTTTAGATTTCACCACTGAAAAAGAGCACCTAAGATTTTTCATAATTAAGACTAAAGGATGATGCCTCACTCACTTGAAATCAGCTGTTAGTTTAGATAACAAGGTCAGAAAACCCTTTTTACCATGAACATGAATGAAGAGCCTTTTAGACACTTCACTGAAAAAAGGGACCTGAACTTTGGTAATAGCTTTCTTACCACTTGAACACCTGTCCTTTTCAAACATCAGTGCTAATGCAACATTATGGGCTCAGGTTCATGTTCTCCAAAATAGAGCATGAATATATTTCAGGAACCATTTTTTAAAATTCCATCTCCATGTCATTGTCTTCTCAAAGGTATCCTCAGGGCAGAGTCAAAAAAGTCAGGGTGGTAACCTAGGGGTGGGTTCCACTTACCTTCCCCACTGGTTCGCATCGCGACGTTTTGTGCGCGCACGCATGCTACGCACACATGCACGCGCACGTTCCCTCGCGCAATTTTGCTTCCGCACATGCTCAGTAGCTGCAATCAGCCTGAAACACAGCTGAGGAGCTGATCAGCTGTGCTTCGGGCGAAGGAATAAAGGTCAGTATAAACCCGGTGGCGGGCGGGAGGGCCCTTTTTCAAGCAGCAGAACAGGAAAAACCTTCCAAACAGTAAAAAAGTTGCAAAAAATTCACAAAAAAAGATGGCGGCGCCCACGGACCGGCACCGGCCGATCCACTTCAGTGACGTCACCAGCGGGTCGCTACCGGTTCGGGCAATCCGGTCCGTACCAGGAGGAACCCACCCCTGTGGTAACTATGATGGTACAAAGCTCCACCTGTTTTCAATGTGCATCATGTGGGTTACCCACATAAAAAACAGTTCTGATTGCCTGGATGACTGAGAATCTCTACAGACTTTCTGTCTGTCCAAAGAAAAAAAGTAAAGAATTATGTTATGAAAAGTTTTCCTCATATGTTCCTGATTCTTTAATCATAGCAGTATGTGGACTGCAGTGTCTGTGCTAAACATAGATAACGCTTTGGCCAACAGGTTTTGTCAATGCCATACATAACGTGTTACTCAACTTTTGCTCATTCAATCAACCAAATGGTGACTTGTCCTGACTCCTTAAGAAGCAGGATTAATTGTTCCATTCCTTTTAAAACAGGTGCATGGCTTTTCATTTACTAACTGCAAATGTTTCCTTGTGTACTTTCAGTCTTGAGATGTGATTCATGTTGAGTGCTCTTAAAAGGGCATTTGGAGTAGCAATAGTGTGTAAGTTAAAGAGAAGATAACTCTTTCAGCACAACGAGATAGTTGCAAGTAATAATCACTGTTGACTATGGTCCCTTTTAAGTTCTCGGAAGCAAGGAGTCATAGGGGGTAGAAATGATATGTCTTTTGGAGAAGACTTATTCTACAACTTTCTAGTTGTCCTTGACTCAAAATATGAGGAATTTTGGCCAGTGCCCTATCACATTTCAGAGGGATGTTCAGAGAGGATTCTTGGGTCCCTCAAAAAGGAGCTATGCAGGTTACTACCCATGGATACGTAAGAGAAGGTGTCATAGCATTTGAGAAACTAGAAATTGGTATTCTTCTTAATATAATAAATGTTTTCACACATTTATTTGGTGAATTCATTTATCTACAAACTGTCCAGAAAGCTATAATTATTGTCCAGAATAGCAATGTAATTAATCCATAGCTAGTTTCTTAGGATGCATGAAAGATGTGATTTTCATGCAGGAATAGAAATAGAAACCAAGTTCTTCTGATGATCTCTCCATGTCTGCATCCCACCCACATGGCCTTCTGATAGAGTCGATTACAATTCTCTCCACTTCCTCCAGTAGGACCATTGATTATGGTACTTGGGGATATGGGAGTTGAAATCCAACATCCAGGTTGGAGAAGGGTAAGGGATGTCCATATGGGAGGTCAAAAAGTCAACTTGATGACCATGATCATGCAATCGAAGCCCCATCCTTTTTTAAACATGTGTTGCACACAACACACGTGTTGCATGTAATGAAATAGTGGGGCTTTGATTCCATGGCTGTACTGCATCTTGACTTTTCTGACATATCAGAGACACCTCTGAAAAGTTAACATACTGCAAAGTAAATCAGTAGAGTATTGAAAAGAGCCATGAATAAAAATCTACAATGAATAGATCTAGGAAATATAATAAAAAATCTTATTATTGTATTTTTCCCCCCTCATTTTGGGGATATATGAGTGAAATAGACAGTTTGCCTTTAACTCACCTGATGGAAGGCTTCATTATTTCTATTACTTCATCGTAAGATTTGTGGTGTGACTTATTCTGTTGGAATAATGCAACATAAAACGATAAGAAGAAATAAGGACTACTCTAATTCCAGAATAAAGTTTTATGGTAGACTAATCCTAATCTATTAAGGACTCTGTAGATCAATCTCATTTCATTTCAGTTAATTAATTATATTGTACATTAGAATTATCCATTTTGAGTGATTACTATCAACTATTTAACAATGAAAATGAAAAGCCTAACAGATTTCCTTTCTACGTAATCGTCAACATGTTTGCAGATAGTTTCCATGCCCATATGTTCCTGCTAATCACAGTGCAATCTTAGGCATCCCAATTCAGAAATAGGTTCCATCATTTTCAATGGTGTTCTGAATTAGATTCCGGCCTCAATAACATACCTATTTCTATTGGTACATATAGTCAGCTAAGCAACAGAACTACAAGAAGAACAATGTGCTGTCACAAGAGAAAACTAATAACAAAATTATATGAACAATCCTTAAGGGTGGGTTCTACTTGTTAGGGGGGGGGTTTAAGACCTTTTTCGGTGATCAGAAACCACAAATGTCTTGAGCTTTTAAGAGCCGAGGTGGCGCAGTGGTTAGAGTGCAGCACTGCAGGCTACTTCAGCTGACTGCTAGCTGCAGTTCAGCGGTTCAAATCTCACCGGCTCAAGGTTGACTCAGCCTTCCATCCTTCCGAGGTGGGTAAAATGAGGAGCCAGATTGTTGGGGGCAATATGCTAACTCTGTAAACCGCTTAGAGAGGGCTGTAAAGCACTATGAAGCGGTATATAAGTCTAACTGCTATTGCTAGCTTCAACTATGCGTTTTCAAGAAGTATGAGAATCAGCAACAGGGAGAACAATTTGAAAACTCATATTAGCTCGTAGAAGTTCCCTTTCAATGTATTTTCCCTTTTATTTTCTCTTCTGGATTGGTTGCTTTGACACTTTGTAGTGTTTGGGCCTTAGACTGTTAATCAAAGCCTAATAATACAGGGTCCCCTACTCCAGTTTATACTGAACTCTTGAGGGCAGGGAGACTGAGAAGGAAGAAAAGGATTTGGAGAACTATATGGAAAGACAGCTATGAGGGAAGGTTAGAATCCTCGGCCATCCAACAGAGTGACAGATTTATTTATACAGGTAGTACTTGTTTAGTGACCACAATTGGGATTGGCCACTTCACTATTAAGCCTAGTTGCTAAGTGAAACTGCAACTGTGCTTATGATCTTACTGGATCTTTCATTTACTTCATCGACCTCTAACGGTCATAAATACAAGGAGTTCTCTTAAAGTTACCTTTTCACCAACATCGCAACTGTGAATGATTGCCAAAGAAAGCAGTCACTACATGAGTACTCTCTCTATATACTTAGTGCAAGGATGGGTAGCTCTGACCTACATTGCAATATTAAAGGAATGAGAGAGAGAGAGAGAGAGAGAGTGGGGGAGGGAGGGAGGGAGGGAGGGAGAAGGAGAGGGAGAGGGACGGAGAGGGATGGAGGGAGGGAGGGAGAGAAGAAATGAAAAGAAGGACTAGGGTTGACATGATAGCAGTGTTCCAACATCTAAAGTGTTGCCACAAAAAAGAGGGAGTCAAGCTCTTATCCAAAGCAGCTGAAGGCAGGACAAGAAGCAATGGATGGAAACTATTCAAGGAGAGAACCAATCTAGAAACAAGGAGAAATTTCCTGACAGTTAGAACAATTAATCAATGGAACGATTTGCCTCCAGAAGTTGTGGGCGGTCCAACACTGGAAGTTTTAAAGAAGAGATTGGATATCCATTTGTTTGAAATGATGTAGGGTTTCCTGCCTGAGCAAGGGAGGTGGACTAGAAGACCTCCAAGGTCCTTCTAACTCTGTTGTTCTATATTCATACAGAGATGAAACAGAAGGTTTGGTGATAGCAACAAAGCCAATACAGATCATTCCAGTTTGTTATAATTATGCTTTAGTGCTAAGATAAAAAGATAAAAATGTAGACACCCACAGCAGAAAGGATGTATGACCAACTTTTCCCCCTCCTTCATTTGTCTTCATGTTGCAATCCATACAAACACACTACCTTTCCTTTCTTTGGATTCATACATGCATTTACTCATTTCACAGGCTTGGAAGAGATAGAATTCTTACAGCTGATGTTCAAAGAAGATTTCATCTGTGATAGTTACTTGAGTAAAAGTCTGCACGGAAGGATTACCACAGAAGAATTACATTTCGGGGAAGGGGTGCATCGAAAAGCTTTCCGAAGCAAAGTGCTGCAAGGCTTGGTGCCTCCGCTCAGCCCAGGTCACCCCTGTGTTTTGAAAGTGCACAATGCCATTGTGTATGGGACCAAGAACAACGATGAACTTGTGGAAAAGAATTACAAACTGGCGCTACAGGTAAGTGCATGCAGGAGCCCCTCATGATTGAGATGATCAGAATATTGATATCCGTGGGAGAGAGAGGTCAAAACAGGCAAGATGGGTGGTCACAACATTGTGATAGAAGCTGCACCCCTTTGTACGTATTTCCCTCATATATGAACAAAGAAGTGGGAATTCACTTATGCTGTGACCCAGGGGTGGGTTCTAACTTACCTCACTGCCGGTTTGCTTCCTGCTGCGCCGCGTGGCCGCGCCGCATGCGCAGTGCCGAAAAATCCAACCCCCCCCCCCAAAAAGCCAAAAACAAGATGGCAACGCATACGCAGTGCCGGAAACTCAGACTTCTTCCAGTCAGAGCTGAAGAAGCTTCTTGGATGAGAAGCGAAACGTCTTCAAAGACAAACCAGAAAGTCCAGTTGCCTCTTGGAAAAAAAAGCACCTTTAGGATATTTAACCATCTCATCCTCTGCCGTCTCCTTCTCCTTTTGCCTTCAATCTTTCCCAACATCAGGATCTTTTCCAATGAGTCCTCTCTTCTCGTCAGGTGGCCTGGAGCTTCAGCTTCAGTATCTACCCTTCCAAAGAGCAATCAGCAGGCGTGGGCTTCAAAATTTTTAGCAAGGGGTTCTCTGCCCGCTTGCTGGGTGGGTGTGGCCATGGTGGGTGTGGCCTAGTCAGCCTCCTGCACCACGGCGGGTATGTGTGTGTGTTTTTGCCCACCCCGGGCTCCGGAGGCTTTCCCTGACCCTCCGGGAGGGCGAAAACGGCCTCCCCAGGCTCTGGAGGCCCTCTGGAACTTCTGGTAGGCCCATTTTTCACTGTTCTCGAGCCTCCGCACGCGCCCTGCACTTATATCCAAAACGGGCTGCGTGGGGACTCCTGGGAGGGGATGGGTGGGGTGGGAGGCTGGGGGGGGAGGGGTGGGGTGGGCAGGCCCAGCCAGGAGTGGGATTTGGGGGATCTCCAAACTGCACAGAATCTTAGCTAGAGATTCCCCCGAACCCCTGCGAACCCCCAGCAGCCCACCCCTGGCAATCAGGGTTGACTTTCTTTAGGATTTTGGAGGCGGCTGTAAAGATCTCACCTCTACCTTGTCTACACATTGGCTTTTTATCTGTTTTAATAGCAATTCTAATGTTTTAGCTTTAAACGTTTGATGTTTTAATCTTATCACTGTTTTATTCTGTTATTTATGGTATAGTAAGCCACTCAGAGTTGCTTGATAGAGAGATGGGTGGCATACAAATTTAAAAAATAAAATAAAATGAAAATAAAATCTTTTTTTCAATGGATTTTCTTCCACCTAGGAATGTTATGTTCAGAACACAGCAAGAGAATACGCCAAGATCTATGCTGCCGAAACACAACCTCTCGAAGGCTTTGGAGAAGTACCTGAGTGAGTAGACTTTTACAACTTCCTGGAAAAATAAAAAAAAATCATTGCATGATGGATGTCATTTAGAAGAAGCTTGGCTGTTTGATAAGGAAGGATGCTGAAACTAACACGTGTCAGCTGCTCTCCACAAAGATCTCGTGTTTATTCCTAAGCAGTTATTATGGAGAATTTATTGATAAAAGTTGGGAAGATTTATACATGCACAATTTATTCCTCCCTCCATCAACAGCCTTGATTGGACAAATTGGTTTTGTTTTGTTTTGTTTGGTGGCGTATTCATGTTTGGTGAATTCAGAAAAATGTAGAAGGCCTTTCACTTCCCAAACTTCCCAATTATTAAGCCCTGCAACTTAAATCAAGAAATAGAATTTTTAGAACATTTGGTAAGGAAATTAGTCTAGAGACCCGGGTGTCTATGGAGATTCTCAGTTATCCAGGTCGTAGTTGTCCCGAAAGTCCTTTTTTAACTTTATCATTTTTATTTTTATTATATAAAATACAAAGAAGAAAAGAAAATAGGAAATTAAAGGAGGGAAAGGGAACGGGGAAAATGGGATGTGAGATACAAGGGGGAAGAGAAAAAGAAAGAAAAGGGGGCATTGACTTCCAACTTTTCCTAGCACAGTACAAGATAAACACACTCCAACGCCAACTTTTTGCTTTTACACATTAATATATAACTAGCCATTCCTATAACACCAAATCTTTCTAATCAACAAAACCAAGATCAAAGTTTCATTTTTTTCTTCACAAGCACAAATTCCAGAAGTGATATCCAAATAAGAACATATTTTCCTCTTTAAATAAAGCAATCAATTTAACCATTCCTGCTTTATCTTCCTTGCTATGGAAATAATGTGTATTTCTATTTGCACCTAGTAATCTTTGCGAGCTGTCACCATTTTTATTTACAAAATGTATTGTATTCTTTCAAATTCTTTGGCCTTACTGGGGGGGGGGGGAAGAGGGGGGAGAGAAACCTTTCTCTTTTTTTCACCCTCCTCTTTCCTTCAAGAGGCATCTGGTTTTTTTTTGAAGATGTTTCGCTTCTCGTCCAAGAAGCTTCTTCAGCTCTGACTGGATGGTGGGTAGAGACCTGGGTGTTCCAGATCCCTCTGTGATTCAAGGATGGCTGCAGACTTGCCATTCGCCATGTTATTGCTCTACAATTATGTGCATGCCTTTCACTTTGACTGCTCTTGTTCCATAAAACACTACTTTAAAAAAAGAGAAACCTTGGGAATGGTTAAGCTTCCTCATTCATTTTCATTAGCATTCACAGTTTTTAACACACAGGTCTATTACTTGGCCATTTGGTTAAAAAAAAAAAAAGCCAAGTGCATTTCTCTAAGTTTTTAAGATGGTTGAAAACTCAGACACACATACATATTTTCTTCCAATGTGTACATTTTAAAAGTAATTTGTTTTGATATAGGCCTTTTGGGATATCTATTTTTTTTTAAAAAATGTATACTCTTTCTTTTAATTTATCATCACACACACAGAAACCTATAAGATGATGGAGAGCTAAAGGATAATTGTGTTTTGATTTGTATGTTAGTTCAATTATTGCAAATTAGGCTGTTTTATTTTAAAATCCAAAGCATACTTTTAAAAAATCTTTGATCCCTTGATAATCCAGACCGATTGATTAAGTCTCTTTACGCTGTAAAGCTGCAGTTTTAAAAAAATAGTTCAAACAAACTAAAAATGTGGAGTTAAAAACAGAATTAATACTGTATAACGGAAAAAATTAAAGAGGAATGTATGCAGCTCATGAAAACACATTATGCTTGAACTGGGACTAATGATGGAATTGCCTTATGAGTCTTACAGTGAGTACACATCACTGTAATTGAACTTATACATGTGAAGTATTTGTTATATGAACACACAACATACAAGGATTAACGAAATTTGCTACTGATAAAGCAGTTTTTACAGTGTTGGCTCCTTGATGTCCCAGGCCTACTAGTGCTGTGATCCTTTTCCACTTTTCTCATAAATGAATTAATACCTTTCAAGTATAAGGCATAGCTTGCCAAGATCCTAATGCTCAACATCTCACACCATCCAGAAGAAACCAGTGATATATAGTGTGGTGAAAATGTACAGTATTCAGTATCAGGAGACAGTTTCTAATCCCCTTCCCCTTCCCCTTTCCTTTTCCCTTCCCTCTCCTTTCCCCTCCCCTTCCCCCTTTCCCTTCCCTCCTCCTCCCTCTCCCCCTCCCCCTCTTCCTTTTCCTCCTCTTCCTCCTCCTCCTCCTTGTATGCCCTCTTCTACTCAATGTTTCCTTCCCTGCTTAACAAATCCCAGCATACCATTCAGTATAAAGGGGTATTCCATTCACTATACTGTTGTTTTGTACTGTCATTCTCATTGTTCCCTAATTACTGGCCAAGCTGAACGGGGCACATGAAGTTAGGGAAGCATGTTTTCTCCATTAAAGCACTGAATATACCCCACATTTTAACTTAGTAAGTCCTCAAAATATGTTTTCTAAAATTCTTCCTGAGACCATAAGTTTTCATTGTGTATGTTTCTTTTTTACTGGCTCTACTTTCAGAATCATTCCTATTTTCCTTATTCATCGGCCCAAGAATAACATCCCTTATGCAACAGTGGAAGAGGAACTCATTGGAGAATTCGTGAAATACTCTGTTAAGGATGGAAAGGAAATAAATTTCATGAGAAAAGACTCGGAAGCTGGCCAGAAATGTTGCACGTTTCAGCACTGGGTGTATGAAAAAACCAGTGGCAGCTTGCTTGTAACAGATATGCAAGGTGAGAATCTTGCTGTTATATAGTGGTTGGTGGTAAATGTAGTATTATGGCTGGTATATCCACAAACAGGCCCACAGAGAAATAGTGTGTGTCTTTCTGTACCCAGATTCTCAACTGATGATTGCAGATCTGGGATTTGAAATCCACATGTCTTAAAATTGCCAAGTTGGAGAAAGACTGCTGTAATAGAACCTGGACAGTTGGTATTCAGTTCCCACCAGGGCCATTCGTCAATTGGGTATAGAGGTAAAAACAGTCAACATGACAGTAACAATTATATGATTGAAGGATCACCTGTGCAGGGGTGGGTTCTAACTTACCTTGCTGCCGGTTTGCTTCCTCCCGCGCCACGTGGCCGCGCCTCATGGGCACGTGCGTGCTTTGTGCACGCACACATGTGCAGTGCCAAAAAATCCAAACAAAATTCCCCCCCCAAAAAAGCCAAAAACAAGATGGTGACGCATGCGCAGTGCTGGAAACTCGGCTTCTGCGCATGTGCAGAAGAAAAAAAAAACCGGAAAAAAAACAAAAAAAAATAATCAAAAAAATTCAAAAAAATTCAAAAAAAAAAAGAGATGGCGGCGCCCACGGACTGGCACTGACCGAACCGGATCCGTGACATCACTGTGACATCACCAGCGGGTCGCTACCGGTTCAGGCGAACCGTTCCGAACCGGGAGGAACCCACCTCTGCACCCGTGTCATATACACACAGTGTTCAAGGCTGTCAAATTGACCCTCCATGAATGCCTCTGGTTCCTGCTATTTTCCATAGTCCTTCAGTGGTTCGCATGATTATGAACTTCCACAATACATCTTTTAAAAATGCCATTTCTCTTAATCTCCATTTTTTGGATTCAGGTTTTAATATAAATATGCTTGTCAGGCTTGTTGAGGATTCCGTTCACAAGTCTAAGACAGAGTCAGGTTTTTTGTGAATGTCTGAAGTCGTCTTTACAAAAAATAATGACATATGTATTTTACATTTTGAAACTGAACAGATATATATAAAGCACAATATAAAAGCAAAATATTTAATAGTAATAGTAACAACAACAAAACAACAACAACAACAACAATAACAACAACAACAACAATTTTAAGAAGATACTTGGTTGATACCTAGGATGCTGGCAGCAACCCGTATCAACCATCAGCGCCAGTCAATGATATTTGTGATACATTTTTAAATGTTTAGTTGATGGAGTTTCATGTTTAATGAATAAAAGAGATGATAACAACAACAGCAGCAGCAGCAGCAGCAGCAGCAGCAGCTCTTGTGACCAACATAGGTGCTATCAACTGATGGTTGATACGGGTTGCTGCCAGTATCCTTGCTGGCAGCAACCTGTATCAACCATCAGTGCCAGTCAATAATATTTGTGATACATCTTTAAATGTTCAGTTGACTGAGTTTCATGTTTAATGAATAAAAGTATAACACAACAACAACAACAACAACAGCTCTTGTGAGCAACATAGGTGCTATCATCAATGTAATAACATGGAAGAACCCTCTTTTGCATTGAATTTCATTCCCAATGACCCTAGGGACATCTTCTTGACCTTTTCTTGACAATTGTATGGAGAGAGTTTATCAGTAATACATTCTCAGCTTACAAACACAGGAATCCCATCCAAGTAGTATACAGAATTGGCCTGCTTAGCTTCCCAGCTCAGACAAGGTCAACTAAGTTCTCTCACCTGATAAGACATTTGACTTCTTCATGTACCATTAAGCTGCTCATTTCCTATGTTTAAATCACCTGGAAATCCCTTTCTGAATGTCAGATTGTTTGTTGGACAACATTTACCATAGTCCTGACTGGTGAATTCCTTGCTCTCCTGGTCAGGAAATATAGACAATAGCAGAGGTTACCCATAAAGGGAAAGTGGAATAATTATTTTCAATTTACCTATTTCATCAGAGAACCCCTTAAAAATAGTTTTCAGCTGTTCCACTGATGAACTTGTGAAAAAAAGAGCCATAGAGGACAAGGATAGGGAATTCCTTTAAAGCAGAGGTCCCCAACCTTTCTAACTTGCTTGCTCGAGGCGAGAAAGAGAGAGAGAGAGAGACAGGGAGAGAGAGAGAGAAAGAGAGATAAAGAGAGAGAGAGAGAGAGAGAGAGAGGCAGGTGCATGTGCACATCAGTGGTGGGTTCTAAATGATTTTGCTACCGGTTCGCGCGCACGCTCGCGACGCTTCTGCGCATGCGCAGAAGCGTCCCGGGTGGATGGGCAGAGCCTCCCGCCGCCGCTACTGGATCACCGAACCGGGCCGAACCGCGCTCGCGACGCTTCTGCGCATGCGCAGAAGCGTCCTGGGTGGGTGGGCGGAGCCTCCCACCGCCGCCGCTACCGGTTCAGAGAACCGGGCTGAACCAGGAGCAACCCACTGCTGGTGCACGTGTACAACTTGTGCTCGCCCTCTGCTCATGCAAGTGAAGCTTCATGCACGCATGCGCTTGCCCGCCATTCATGCGGCCCGGTTCCAAACGGGCCATGGCCCAGTAGTGAGCCGCGGCCCGGGGTTTGGGGACCCCTGCTCTAAAGCACAGTAGCCAACTGATGTGGAGGTCTCGGTTACAATGAAAAGTAGCACAGGGCCAAACTGGATAACACCCACTGAGCCAACCAATCAGAAAACATTACTTTTGATATAGCAGGAAAAGACAGGTAGGGCCTCCCTTCTTGATGCACTAAATACCAGTGGAAGATGTCATCCCACATTCTCTTTGCCCTTCAGAAATGGTCAGTGGTCTATAGTAGGACAAGATCAGCCCATAGTAACATAAGCTGTGAAAACACCCCAACCTTACCAGGTTGCAAGAGATGGAGTTTTGTCAAAACATAGATTTGTCAAAACATAGAAATAAATGCTATTGTACAGTAGATGAATTTGGCCAACAAGCATTCTTTATGGTCATGAAGCTCATTTGGACTGTTTTGATCTATTAGTGCAACAAAGCTCCTTGGCTGATTTCCCTGGGATGCTATCCTGTGGCCTGATTGAAATGGCCAACAGAATCTGAAAATCTGATGACTACCAACAAGTTACCTTTTCATTTGCCTATCCAGGGTTTGAGGTCTGCAAATAGAAAACCACCTACATAGAAATAGACACCCTTCCTCAAGATAGTTGTGTATTTCCTTTACTTGGACCCACTCAAGTTTATAACAACATTCAGAATGTGTTGCCTACTTTATTGGCAAAGGAAAGGAATCAATTAGCTGCCTGCTGTGTCAGATATTCACTCTCGCACTGATACTACATTGAACCAATATAACAAATGCAGCAATTCCTAAATTATGCCCCTGCTAGAAATAGATTGAAAACAGGATCAAATACTGTAATATAATGTGTGCTTATATTAGATATGCAGTGTGTATTTCAGCTCACTTGTTATTCCTCTGTTAACTCCTTGAAATAATCAGCGGATACGGTCATGGAGATACTTGTTTTACTCATATTTTAACAGGAAATGGAACTAATCTATGACTGAATCACACCCTCCCACTGGCCATTTCTAATTAAAATGGTTTGGAGATAAATTGCAACTAATTTTTAGTCCGCTAGTGATTAGTGTATAAAACAATCAATGTTCTGTAATCCAAGAGGAGATGGAAGGCTTCTGGTTACAGAATGTTGGCGTCTATAAATTCAAATGTTAATTCCATGTTATGTGTGAGAGGCGCTGTGGCTCAATGGCGTAAAAGACACCAAGGAAGGTCTATACTCCGGTAGTTTGAATCCTAGCACTGTGTGACAGAGTGAGTACCCGTCACTCACCCCAGCTCCTGCCCACCTAGCAGTTTGAAAACATGTAAATGCAAGTAGATAAAGAGTACCACTTTGATGGGAAGGTAACAGTGTTCCATGTTTCGGTGTACATTTTGCACTGCGGCGTGAAGTCATGCTGGCCATATGACTGTTGAAACATCTACGGACAGTGCTGGCTCAGTGGCTTAAAGAAACAGAGATGAGCACCATCCCCTAAAGTTGGCTACAACTAGCAGAGTAAAACCCATAGGGGCTCCATTACCTTCACCTTTTTCCATGTTATGTGGAGCCAATATATTGAGGTGGGAGAGATACAGCATCCACTATTCCCTGTGCTTTGGATGTTCCTGGTTTAGGAGATGTGGGAATTAGTCTTCTGTTTACTCTAGCATTATTTATCATGAGCGGGGAAGTCTATAAAGAGGTTTAAATGTTTTCAATGGCAGAGAAGATGTGTAGCTCAGGGTTGAATGTTGAGTTCTTGGTCTTCTCTGAGCTGGGTTGTTTTGTCGTGGAATCTGGTGCTGAGTTGCAGGATGAAGGAGTGAAGAGACAAATCAATATTGAGTCATTGTTATGCAGGAAAAGACCCAGAAACTATCCTTCCTAATTCTTCACAGTGTCTATTGGATAATTATGCAGTCTGGGAAGATTCCTGTCTATAGGCAAACAGCAATAAAGAAACTACTTTGAGTAATTCATCATGTTGTTTTTGGTTTCCTTGTGCCAGACAGTTGTTTTCTTGCAGATATTTCTCACAAATAAATCTAGAATACATCCTTTCTAGCAACCAACACCCAAAGAATCAAATAAAGAATTGGAGAAGAATCAATGTTGTGATCATAAAATCATCAAGAAAAAAAACATACATCCCAAATGAAACCGTCAGGGCTACCTAAACAACTAGTAAATTCCTCTCTTCCATCCACTGATGATATTACCTAGCCTGGTAATGAAATGTCTTCAGGAATACAATCAAGCTCAAAGAACACCAAGAACCTTACAAGTTTAAATGTGCCGTTTGTTTGTTTGTTAGTTAGTTAGAAATGGGATCCTGCACTTCCAAACAGTCTTCCTCAGGGCAGCTTGTAAATAGTGTGCAATCAACCACGCTGCACTGTTATACATGCTTACATGGAAATAAGTTCTGCAAATGAGTTTGGGATAAATTCCTAGAGTGGCAGTGGACATCACTGAATATAACACATTAAATTCAAGATGGTCCTTTGCTAATTCCCTCCTTAGCTATTAAGAAACAAGCAGTAGAGACTGCTATATTTTGTTGGTGGGCTATGGAACCAAATCTGTCCTATTCAGTTTTTTCTTCTGCTTATCCATTTCTTGCTTCTCCACCTTGCCTCTCTTGTCTGCAGTGTTCTCACACTTTCTGTCATTTCTTCTGGTATTCTAGTTTGGAGACTTTATGACATCGCCGTGGCACTGTGAGATGGCTATGCTTTTGAGATTAACCACTTCATTATTTTCTTGTCTTAAGCTACTTTGAGCACATATTGGAAAACCAATATATGCATGAAAATGAAGATAATGGCGATGGAGATAGCTATCATACATGCTGGGCAAAAGTAATAGGTTAGTCAAGCTCCTGCTTAGAACCCAGAAGCAGCAATGGTAGGATGCCAAAGCTGTAGGAGAAGCGCCAACACTGCATGAAAGCCGGGCTCAGTAGCAGCTCCAGCAGTAGGACCTTAAATAAGAGATATTGAGTAGATGAAATATGACAAGTAGTCTTCAAACAGACATGGATTTGCTCTCAAAGTTATAAATAAGATTGCAAAGAAACTATTCAGTGCATCCAGCCATCACAAATCATAAAACACCTCCATAAAATCCAGGACAGGATGTATAGATCAAGGTAGATGTACATCAGTCTGCAAAACTATAACTTATATGGCTCCTGTCCCCCCCCCCAAGTAATGCATCTTCCATGCTTTCCCTCCCCCCCAGTAAAGCAAAATATATTGCTTGCCCTGGAGGAATTAAATATTTGTGACAACTGATATATCATATATAAAAAGCGATGGATAGCATCTGTGATCAGTAGCAAAACCACTAAAAATGACATTGATGTATTAAATGTTTCTGTACCTGATCTACTTTGTGGTAATGCTGGCTTGCTGTTTGGTTTTCCAGGTGTAGGAATGAAACTAACAGACGTTGGCATAGCAACACCGGCCAAAGGGTGAGTGGAAAAAAAGCATATTTCTCCCAGGTCTGCTTTCTGAGTTGGGCATCAGTCTTGTGATGGTGTGCAGACTGCAAAATGAAAGGTTACTAGCACAAAGCATCCATTTCATATCCCAGCTCTTAAAAGCAGGCAAAATCTCAGCCAACTTTTCCTATCAACTACCAGTTGATAAAATGTTAATGGGATGGATGCTGAAAGTTAAATCTTCTGGAAGGGGATAATGATACACACATCACTAAGAGAGTTCATATTTATCATATAGATTCATGTTTCTGCTAATTGAAATGATAAGTAACTTAATTGGCAGGCTTCCTTGGAAGACAATGAAAAAGAGGACCAAAAGAATTAGTTTTATTATTTGACTCAAGTTATAATCCAAGAGTGAATGCTTAGAAGCATGCAAAAATGAAGATCATACGTATAATTTCAGGCCCAGCACAGACCCAAAGCTTTGATCATAAGCTGTAATGGGACGAATGAACAAAACAGTCTGAACTTAAACCCATCAAAACACTTTTTGAATTCATTGAAAATAAATGAATACAGTATCTTCCTGACCATCAGATTATGGGTTCCTTACATATTTAGCACCTGATCAATTTAGACCTAAATTGTGTCTAACCTTAAATTGTGGCAATCTTTTCATGGTGCATTGAAGATCTGAACATACACCATGATGGGGATGTGGAGACGTGCATTCAATGTTCAATTTAATGTTAGTTTCTGAACTCTTATACTTATTATATGTTATTTTTTGGGTGAATTTACAGACTGAACAACGTTTCACATCTATACAGCTGTTCAGATTTGTTCTACATAATTAGTTGATGAATGGCAATTGTAATGAAAAACAGATTTTTTTTTTGAAAATTGGGGTATTAAAGTAGGCTTCTTGATCAATTTTGATAAAAGAGCCAGAAATGTTCATAAGAAAAAATAGTTGATTTTTTTTCTCTGACTGTAAAGATTGTTTTTGTGTACTGCTAAACAATATCTGTTATGTTCCAACTGTTTAAACTGTGTTACATGGTTCCAACCAGGTCCAGCGTTTGAGCGGGAAAAAGCTCAAACGCTATTGGCTGGTCTGTCTGACAGCTCCCTATAAAAGGGCAAGCTGTCAGACTGCTCTTTGCTGGTTGCTGATACAAGAGCTGAAATAAAGAGCTGTTTTGGAAGTCTGTCTCCTGTCATCTCTACCCACTATCTAACAGTGGCGACGAGGGCTTGGGTTCAGGAGAACCGTGACTGCTTCTTCAGCGATTCCAACCAGCCAGGCAGCTACCTTTCTGCCTACTCTCTGCCGCGATGTCCACCTTCCACCCTCCGGCGCCTTTCGACCCGACCCGGGAGAAGTGGGACTCCTATATGCGGCGCTTCGAGTGCTTCCTTGAGGCAAACGACATGCTGGGTCTGACCGACAACCGTAAAAGAGCTGTTTTTCTCAGTCACTGTGGCCCCGAGGTGTTTGACACCGCGGAGTCTTTGTCAGACCCAACACCGGTCCAGACCGTTCCGTGGCAAGTGCTTCAAGCCACGCTGAAGACGCACTACGCGCCCACCCCGTCCAAGGTCGTCCGGCGATACGAATTTCGGCAGCGAATGCAGCAAGAGGGCGAATCAATAAATCAGTATATCGCCGCCCTCCATAAGGCATCCGGCCATTGCGAGTTCCGCGACCTGGACGACCCAGAGAGCAGCGACGATGACAGCGTCTGCCGCACCGATCGCCGAT
>QLTV01003108.1:2587576-2604158 GCA_003457575.1 Thermophis baileyi | reverse complement strand
GTATTCCTCGAGTTACAACAGTTCATTTAATGACCGTTCTAATTTACAATGGCACTGAAAAAATTGACTTATAACCATTTTTCACACTTATGACTGTTGCGGCATCCCCATGGTCATGTGATCAAAATCCAGTTTGGCAACTGACTCATAATTATGATGTTGCAGATTTGAGTTCCAGAGTTGAAGTAGAGTAGAGACCTCCAAAGGGACATATATTTGAAACTAGAATCTGGGTGGTAAAATGTAAAGATACTCTACTAGACCAGACTTCATTCTTGAGGATGGAAATAAGAGAAGCATGTTGGGGTAGTGATGATGGAGACCGATGGCCCATGGTGGGCCCATGGCGGGCAATCTTCTTTGATGCCTTGGTTAAGTTCAGGGAAGGGGGCAGCCATACTCTCATGTCTTGAGAGCACTCTCTTCTATGCCTTGGCATAGTTTTTTTAATTCATGATCCTATATGGGGCTGTTGCACTCACATACACAAAGAGAGGTTTTGCATCATGAGGGCACAACACTTTTGAGCTTATTAATAGTCCCAAAGATGCTTTTTCAAGAGGCAACTGGACTTCCTTGTTTTTCTTTGAAGACATTTTGCTTCTCAGCCAAGAAGCTTCTTCGGCTCTGACATTGAGCTTATTAATACATTTAAGCATGGTGTGGAAATGGAGTTTAGATGTGTCTTTGTATTTTGTGCTAATCAAGCAATGGTTGTTAATTACATAAAAGGATTTGGACTTTAATTTTAGAATTATCTAGAGCAGTGGCCCCCAACCTCTTGGGCACCAGGGATCACTTCCGTGGAGAGAAGTGGGCGTGGTTTGGTGTGCTTCCTGAATCCCACAGGTGTGGCTTCACTTGCTTGCACGGCCCAGTTTCTGCCATGCCGCAACCCAGTTCTGGACCACAGATTGGGGGTTGGGGATCCCTGATCTAGAGGACTGTTGGGAAACCTTTGTCCATTGCTGACCTACAAATCAAGCAGTCAGAGACAGCATTGCTAATGGTGAGGTACAGAGGTGGGTTCCTACCGGTTCTAACCAGTTCTTTAGAACCGTCAGTAAACCGACAATGATGTCACGGAACCGGTTCTTTCGGTGTCTCCGTGGGCACCGCCATCTTGGATTTTGCTTCTGCGCATGTGCAGAAGCTATTTTTTGATTGCTGCGGGGGCGGGCGTGCGGCGCGACCCTGAGCGAACCGGCAGCAAAAGGATCCAGAACCCACCCCTGGTGAGGTATATTCGGTTTTGTAGTTAACAAATGTAGAAGGCTATCTCAGAGAATCAAGGCATCTAAGTTGATGAACTGGAAGCATTGTAGGTATCTTCTCCATGCAATCAATGCCTACTGTTGTGAAGAAAGATGTGCTTGGAAAGCTTCCTCTTAACAGTTCATTGAGTGCCAGCTGGCAATTCTTTGTTGGTGATTGTTGAATGCAATTATTTTTATGCCATTGATGCACATATTTTCCCCCCCTTTCCTCCTGGGTCAACATACATAGACTGCTGCAATTCTTTTGCTGGTGTAAAAGTGAAAGATCTGCTCTCGTTAATCTAAATACAGATTTAGTCTATTTCACCTGTTATCTGTGGTTGCCTTTTAAATTGCTTTGAGGATTGGTATAGTTTATTGGAATGTTTCTAATATAAATGGAAATGCCTCGTTCAAATGTTATCTTTTGAAGTCAAACGGATTTAGTAGAAGAATGTTTGCCAACTTCCTGATCTGAGGACTTCGGCTCCCAGAATTCCCTAGCATGGTCATTGCTGAAGATCCTGGAAGTTAAAGGTTTAATTCAATTGGAAATATTCAATATTGATAAATGGTGAATTAGAGCATCTTTTCTCTTTATAGCAGGAAAAATTAACAGCTTGCCAAACAGAAGTTTCTTTCCATTCAGCAGAGGGCATACTTTCTCCCCTTTTAACAAAAAGCAGTTAAAACACTGAGTACCAAGTGTTCCCAAGTGTTGGGAAATCAACTTTTGTTAACCAAATAACTGATGAAGTTCACTCTGCTAAGTCTAAACAGATGGATTCTTGCAAGGGCCAACTGAAAACAGGCCAGATGTGAAAGTATATAGGAGACAGGTCATTTCAAAATAGCTCATGTAGATCACCGTATCTAACTCACTGCTTAGTGCTGAAATCTAAATGGAAGCTCTTGATTGATGAATGTCCAACACATCAACTGAAGGGAAGGCTGCCATCTCTCTGCAGAACTGGTTCCAATATTGAATTATTTACTGTTTGGGAGTAAATGAGAGTCTGCTTTCCTGTAATCTAAGATGATTATTCTTCATCTTGTATTCTGGAACGAGTCCTCTAATGTGTGACTACCACCATAATTTGTAATACTCCTTCATAATGGTCTATCCTTGCAAGCCTTGCTTCAGCCATCTCCATAGATGACCAACAACTTCACACTGTCTTTTGTTCTTTAAATTTCTCACGTCTCTCTTTTCCAAAATTTCATCATCTTTTTCCATCTTCCCCTTCATGTCAACCCCCTTCACTCTCTCCAAACCAACTCAAGCCACTTCTTTTATATTGGTCAGTCAATCATTTTGATGTTCAGTTCACATTCTTTAATCTTATTATTCTTGACCCTTTATCTTCCTAATTTACTACACATGCTTCAAAAATGTGCCCTTCCCATGGTACTCTTGACATATCCAACTCACACTTCCCTTTAAAAGGTGAGCACAAACATGCTCTTCAGGCAGATGCTCGCTCCTTACAACTATTGTTAGTATGTGTTACTAGCCTTAGTGGTACCTATGCCACATGCAGTAAACTCAGGTAGTGACATAGAACATAGAACCTAAAATATCAGAGTTGGAAGGGACCTTAGAGGTCTTCTAATCCAACCCCCTGCTCAAGCAGGAGACCCTATACCCATGATGGCAAACCTATGGCACGCGTGCCACAGGTGGCACGCAGAGCCCTCTTTGCGGGCATGCGAGCCATCACCCCAGCTCAGCACCGCCGCGCATGCATGTGCCCTTCCCGCCAGCCGGCTGGTTTTCAGGTCTCTGCCCTCCATGCGCAGGGTTAGGATTAGGGTTAGGGTTAGGCGCATGCGTGTGGGGTCACGTGCGGGGGCCGCACGTGCATGCACAGGGGTTGGGGCACGTGCGGAGGGGTCACGTGCACATGCGTTGGGGATGGGGCGCATGTGGGGGGTCATGTGCACATGCGTGGGGGTGGGGCACATGGGGGGTCATGCACGCATTGCGTTATGGGTGTGTGCACGCGCTTTTGGCACTCTGTGCCAAAAAGGTTAGCCATCACTGCCCTATACTATTTCAGATAGGTGGCTGTCCAGTCTCTTCTTAAAAGCTTCCAGTGATAGAGCACTCACAACTTCTGAAGGCAAGCTGTTCCACTGGTTGATTGTTATCACTGTCACAAAATTTCTCCTTAGTTCTAGATTGGATGTCTCTTTCATTAGCTTCCATTTGTTGTTTCTTGTCTTGACTTCTGGTACTTTGGAGAATAGGTTGACCCCCCTCTTCTTTGTGGCAGCCCTTCAAATATTGGAACACTGCTATTCATGTCAGCCCTGGTGACGTGAACAATATCAGCCAATTTTAAGCACATTACAGTGCTAAATTTCTACATTAATGTAAGCAAATGTCAATGCTATCCAAAGCATGCTCATCACTGAAAACTAGGATCTCTGATTTAGGAACTATCTTGCAAGCCAACACACTGTTGTCTGCATCCCACCAACTAGGAAGTATATGGCCATGACCAGGATGTACTGTGCTCTAAAAGCACTCTTCTTTTTTTTAGCAGTCTTATATCATAGCCAACTCCTGTTAAGATAATGCTCAGCTATATTTCAAGGACTTTTCACAGACACCCTTATCTACCCAGTTAGGATAGTTATGTTTTTTTCTTATGTGAAAAACCTGGCACGTGTTTTGGTTAGATTTCATTCTATGGCTTTCAGCTCAGTTATTTGAACTATTAGAATTATTTTGAATTTTGTTTTCTTTGATTAAACACTCCCTGCACGGTCTAGTTTTATAATGGCAGAAAGACTGCCGTAGTTTACTTTAGGTCTGTGGAAGTGCCAGGAATCTGCAGAGGGAACAGATGTTTCTTCATTGCACCTGCCCCGTTGGAGAGCTGCCTTCATAGGAGATTGTTCAAAATGACAGGCATCTTCTTAATAGGAGATTTGTCTTGGCAGAACGGGGGGGGGGAGGTTTGTTGTAGCTGTTAACCACATTTGTAGCTTTTGTTTTTCCTGGATTTCTGTACGGCATCGTCTGATTTTGTCACAGAGTGCTGTGAGTGTCTCTGACAGAAGAGAGATGGAGAGAAAAAGAGGACATATTAAAGGGGAAAGTAAATGCAATTACGACATTTCAAGAAGTGGCTTCCTACTATTGTCGCCTTTCCAAAACAATTGTTATTTCCCCCACATTCCTGGAGTGTGTTTGAAAAAGGAAAAAAAAAAGAGCAAACAAAAAAAGATTTCCCGCTTCCAGCATGATTTAGCTTCTGCTAGGAAAAACGTGAGCTTCCATATTTCCTCTTCACAAATCCTGGATGGGTTGGTTGTTGTTTTTTTGCTTTTTTTTTTTGCAATAGTCACCACAATGTTTGAATAAAGACTTATTTTGGAAAAGGGAAATGGTTGAGTGAAAAATTAACCTAGATAAAAATGAGACGCCGCCGTTAGTTATATAAGTAAGCTGGTTGGTGTGGCTTGGAAGAACAATGCTTAACTCTGGAATTTTACACCAATACAGGTACGACCAAATTGAGCCCAAAATTTCTGTTGCTAAATGAGATGTTTGTTAAGTGAATTTTGCCCCATTTTACGACTTTTTTTTGCCACAGTTGTTAAATGAATCACTGAAGTTCTTAAATTAGTAATATAGTTGATACGTGAATCTGGCTTCCCCATTGACTTTACTTGTCAGAAGGTCGCAAAAGGCTGATCGCACGACCCCCGGGATACTGCAACCATCATGAATATCAATCAGTTGCCAAGCATCTGAATTTTGATCGCATGATCATGGGGATGCTGCAATGGTCATAAGTGTGAAAAAACGGTCATAAGTCATTTTTGTCAGTGCCGTTGTAACTTCGAATGGTCACTAAATGAACTGTTGTAAGTCAAGGACTACTTGTAGAGGAAAACAAGACTTCCAAAAGGTTGATGTTGCATTTTTAAAGACTGGCATATTTTCAATATTTACATTTTTATGAATCACAGGCCAACTTCGAACAACAAGCTTATATGCAGCCATACATAGAAGGAAGGAAACTTAAGGAATCTCAAGGATAAGAAGGAAATGAAAAGCAGACCTTATAACACACAACCACACTCAGACAACCACACACAAACAACCACACACCATACACACACATACACCCAAAAAAGCCCACCTTATTAACAATGATTGGTTTTTCTGTAACCAAATTTTAGACACATCATCATTTACTGTAGACCAGCGGTTCTCAACCTGTGGGTCGCGACCCCTTTGGGGGTCGAACGACCATTTCACAGGGGTCGCCGCGCGCGTTAGCCCACTATCTTGGTGCCACCGTCACTGCAGGGGTGAAAAGGTCCCGGTTCGGCCGTGCCTGCGGGTCACCGGACAGCTGGTAGCCCGGACGCCGCCATTTGGGTTCTTCTACCCTCTGCGCATGCGCAGAATGCTTTGCGCATGCGCAGAGGGTAAAAGAACCCAAATAGTGGCATCCGGGTGGGTGGGCGGCGCCTCGCGCTACCTTGGTGACCGGCTCTACGGTGACCGACAGGTACGAGCGAACCAGGAGCATTTCATCCCTGCTCATTCCCCAGGTGTGCCTTGTGAAGATGGGTGGGGCACTCTTCTCCGCCCCCCGCCCCCTTCTCCCCCTCACCCGGCGGGGGGGGGGGGCCGCGGGGGGGGGGGGTCGCGGTCGTGGCGGGGGGGTCGCGGGGGGGTCGTGGCATTAGAAAGGTTGAGAACCACTGCTGTAGACAATGATAAAATAGGAAACCACTGCCTTTGGTTAGTCGCTTTGTATTTTGTCAAATGTATTGCTGATTTTTTTTTTCTTTTGCTCTAGCGTAGACCTGGGCATTTTATGACTCCTGGGCCACATTCGGCCCTTTGGCTGTCCCAGTCTTGCCCATGTGAATTGCTTTTATTTTGAAGGTGGATGCTATTTTTTTCCCCAATTTACGTATGTGCATTCATGCAGGCCTCTGCACCTTCACAGCCCTATTGGTTTGGCCCTCCACAATAGTCCCAGCTTCTCATGTGACACCCCCCCTTGGGGAAAGTAATTGTCCACCCCTGTTCTAGCCCCAGTAAGAGGACAACACTCATTGTACTTGCAATGACACAAACCAATTTTCCTGAGGATAAAGTTGATGGCATTCTTTTTCACTAGGGTGATGATACCCGCAATGGCTTATATGGGTGAATACAGAGGACACACATTTTTGTCATTTCAATCTAGGAAGATTAAGCATTTTAGTGGAAATTGTTTAAAAAAAATAAATACACGAAGCTAGAGGATTTAAATCCATTTTTTCTTGTCTCTCCTTTTGCAGGTACAAAGGTTTCAAAGGCAATTGCTCCATCTCTTTTATCGATCAGTTTAAGGTTCTTCACCTGTGCAACAAATATTGTGAGATGTTAGGACTGAAACCCCTTCAAAGCAGTGGTTTGAAACAGAAGAAGCCTGCAGTCTCCAGAATCAAGGCACAATCCAATCCAACGATTGCGAAGAAAAGATTGGTCAATGCGCAGACTTCCAAAAAAACATAAGATCGTCGTTTCCCCCCCGCCCCAAGGAAATATTGATGACTTTTATCTTTGCCGCAGGACATCTTTGGAAATGTATATTGATTTTGTTTTGTTATTTTTCTGCAATGTGCCAATGATGGCACTGTTCTGACCTAGGCCTCCTAAAGTAAATAACACGGCACAAACGGCGTCTCACAAACCTCTCTGTTATTTGTAACAGCTGCTAATTATCTGCATTAGCAGTCATCATAAGTCCAAACAAATTAAAGCAAGTCTTTTAGTTGTAACGGCTGCTAATTATTTTTCATTAGCAGTCGTCATAAGTCCAAAGTACAGTCCGACTAAAGTCTTTCAAGGACAGGCAGATAAGACACACGAACCTTGCTCTGCTTTGGCAAACTGCCAAAGACCAATTTGCAGGAAAAACTTGCCAAGTTCAAACAGGAACAAAGAATGAATCCGAGTTGCACCCCCAAGCCTTATTCCTGAGTAGTCCTTCTCCTCTGTAACTGTTCTTGCCTTCTGGCAGCTCTGCGCGTACGCGCATTGAGAACAGGCTCCCCCTGTTCCTCTGCCTCGCTCATGTCAGCCTCTGGAGGCTCTGGAGTCAGCACAGACCTCCCAGATGGCCCCGGGCTGGATCCCTGCTTCTGGTACCGAGCCTTCTCCAGACTCCAGGCCTGACCCATGTTCCTCCCCAGCCTCCTCGCTGTCCGATTCTGCTGCCAGCTCCGCAGGCCGCTGGCAGACCTCAACAGGCCCTTTCTTCCAAGCAACCTTTGCAGCATGTGGGTGGATGGCATAAATAGACCAGAGAAGATTTACACCGCATTTCTTGGTGGCGGCGCTAAACTTGGGAAAAATTGAATTTAATGGATTCCTTCCATGTAAGTCAGCTGCTACAAAACCAGAGACATACATGACATACATGTAGGGTGTTTCAAAACACTTGTGATAAATATATTCCACGTTTTTCTTCTTGTAGATTTGCTGTATCTTCAGGTACTGTTTTTTCTAGGTCTTTCTAAATGCTTGCCGAGCCGAATAACATAAAAGATTGGCAGAAACTATACGTAGAAGAGGAATATAACTCTGGAGTTCATATGCATTTTGTTTTATTTTGCACTACTTGGAATTGAGAGCTGTGTCAAATATGTAATAATTGTATTTATAAAACACAGAGTGGTAATCTTCAGGTGATCTGAGAGCTGCATGGAACTCATGGCCACGATCATGTTATTTTATAGAGTCCTAGAGTTGGCAGTGACCTCAGATGGCAGCTAGTGTAACCCTCTGCTCAGTTCAGGATCTGTCATTTGTAACCTCATATCCCTAACTTCCCTGGATACACGTCCTGGCGCCTGCAGATGCTGCCATTAGCTTTAATGTAGCATAGTAAGACTTAGTAGGTCCAGACACTTCCTGTCTCATTGCTGGCAAATATGCAAATGAAGAAAAGAGAAAAAGAACAACAGCTGTAGGAACAGCTGCACAGAAGAAGGTATATCTGCAGTAACTATACTGTAAATCCCATTAGGTCTGTCTATGGAGATTCTCAATCATCCAGGTCATGGTTTTCCAAAAGGCAACTGGACTTTCTTGATGTTTTCTTTTGAAATCTTGGAACTTCAGTTCTCTGAACTGAAGAAGCTTCTTGGATGAGAAGTGAAATGTTTTCAAAGAAAACACTAAGAAAATTTAATTGCCTTTTGGAAAAATAACCCATCTTTGGGATCCCATTAGATCCAACAGAAGTTCCGTTCAATCTGATATCCTGTTTTGTGCCATAAACAAGAAATGTCTAAGATGCTGACAACCAATATATGAAACCAACATCCTCCTTGCCTTGCTAGACATGCTGTAAAACATGGAGTTTCAATATATTTTAGGACGAGAAGGAGATTCCCAGGGGTGGGTTCTAACTTACCTCACTGGTGGTTCGCTTCCTCCCGTGCCGTGTGGGCACGCACATGTTGTGTGCCGCGTGGCCGCAGGCGCACTCCACGCACACGCACGCACATGCGCACGCACATGTGCAGTGCTGAAAATCCAGCTTCTGCGCATGCGCAGAAGCAAAAAACAACATGGCGCCGCCTATGGCATCGCCAAGAGAGCCGGTTCGGGGGCGTGTCCAGCCGGCCATCGCTGCCGGTTCAGCGAGCGCAGGGAAATTCCCACTACCAGTTTTAAAGAACCGGTCTGAACCGGCAGGAACCCACCTCGGGAGATTCCCAGTTCAAAGCAAATTATGTATCTTGTCAACATATAGTGTAGAAATCTAGCATTATTTTGACTCTTCACAGATCTCAAAAGAGACTAAATTGATTTCAAAGGAGACTAAATCATTTTACTACATCTGTTAAATATATCTTCGATCTTAACCATCTCTATTTTTGTTCTTTCTTAATGGTTTGCAGAGTAATACTTGTTACTGTTATGCTTATGTTCCCAATTAAATTCTTTCCTCCAATTAATTAGGATTTCACTTTATATGAGGCAAGACTGTACCAATATTTTCTGTTTCCTCTGCATACATTTATGGCTTTTGATAATGAATTCATTATTAAATTCAGTCAGTCATTTTGATATTTAAAGCAGTTGCTTCTGGTAAAAGAAATATTAACCATGATTCAGTCATCATATTGATTAGTTTCAGAAAAATCTTAAGTGTAGACATAATAAAATATTTCATTTGTGAATGTAGGGTAATAAACCGATCTCAACTTATTATCAACTGTAGCTGTAGCTATAGCTGTAGCTGTAGCAATTATTATTATTAGATTGTACGAAATCAGCTATTCAGCAGTATAAAGATGTGCAGAGAAAAAGATATCGGTGGAAAGCTATTTTAATATCTGTATGTCACTATTCTGCAGGTTTAAAATGATAATTATTTCAACATTAAACAAGTATGTGTGCAGGACAAAACAGATGAGTTCAACTAATTGTTGAATATAATGGTGTTCTAAAAGCAACATTGATTTATTTGATCTGTGCTATTATAAAGCACACACTAAAAGATATCTGAAGCACCTTTTAATTTTCTATTGGATGGCTGATTGGCTTTTGTAGATGCTCATGTACTTTTCAATTAACGAGAGGTGAACAACAGTGGACATTGCATGCTTTGATGAACACAAAATGATTGATATGAGAGGGTTAGAAAAATACCCCTTCTCCGTAATTGTACAATGGCTCCATGTTTCTCAGTCTCAACAACTTTAAAATGTATGATTTCATGTGGGCTGAGGAATTCTGGGAGTTGAACTCCCCATATCTTAACATTGCTGAAAGGCACCGCAATAGCAATAGCAATAGCAATAGCACTTAGACTTATATACCGCTTCATAGTGCTTTACAGCCCTCTCTAAGCGGTTTACAGAGTTAGCATATTGCCCCCAACAATCTGGGTCCTCATTTTACCCACCTCAGAAGGATGGAAGGCTGAGTCAACCTTGAGCCGGTGAGATTTGAACCGCCGAACTGCAGCTAGCAGTCAGCTGAAATAGCCTGCAGTGCTGCACTCTAACCACTGCGCCACCTCGGCTCATCTCCGAGCATCTGTAGATGGAAATCAAAAAAGTTAAAATGGCATCCATGACTGGGTAATTACAGCCCCCTTTTTATATGCATCACAGATTAAAAAGGGGCAGGGCCAGAGGTGTGTTTCAGCAGGTTCTGACCAGTTCTGGAGAACTGGTAGCGGAAATTTTGAGTAGTTCGGAGAACCAGTAGCGGAAATTTTGAGTAGTTCGGAGAACCGGTAAATACCACCTCTGACTGGCCCTGCCCCCATCTATTCTCTGCCTCCCAAGTCCCAGCTGATCGGGAGGAAATGGGGATTTTGCAGTAACCTTCCCCTGGAGTGGGGAGGGAATGGAGATTTTACAGTATCCTTCCCCTGCCACGCCCACCAAGCCACACCACACCCACCAAGCCATGCCCACAGAACCGGTAGTAAAAAATTTTTTGAAACCCACCACTGGGCAGGGCTTCAACTTGGAGAGATTTAGCTGCCATCTTGAATCTTCTGGTTCCCTCCCCAGCAGTGGCCTAACAAAATTCCCTTCTGTTTCTAAACCTGAACAAATACTATATGACCAGCAATCGGATTGGAATAATTTTAGAAATGTGCACTGCATTTACTAAGTTATATGTTTAATTACCTATTTATTTTTCTATTGTTAAGAAAAAAATATTTAAATGTTGATCATGTCATTATACAATTATAAAAAGTATATGTATGTAAGACTAGATTTTATTAATATATGACACCTGTTTGTTTTTGTGGGCCTTTTCTTTTTGCATATCTAAGTAAGTCACAATATATAAAGAGTCTGAGGATAGTAATTATGAGTAATTTAAAAGATGCAAGAAAATAATTAGCTAGTTGGGACATGATTATATATACTCGCCTATATTTTTTGAATGCTGTGATGCAGTCTTAAAAATGTACAAATTGCATATATTAAAAACCAAGGTGCTCAAAATGCAACATATGAGGGTACTTGAGTTGCAAAATCTTATATTAAGAGGCATGGTTTCTTCTTATAGTTATACAAAAATGTGAAAATAAGAAGAAATCATTCATCAAAGCAATTGAAGCACAGATCCTAGTAATGATTGAGTGAAAATGTGCCTGCAGTAAAATGATTCAGTTAAAATAGGTACTGTATGTCAATTGTATTTTATGGAGAAATTCACAATACTGGTGAAGAAATTGTCTTTGGTTCTACAATAATTCCTGACTGCAACTGATGCAATTTGCAGAGTGCCTAGACAGACAGATTTCAGCTCCAAATCACTCTAAGCAATTCAAACCCTTCTCAAAAATTTGAATGGTGATACTTTGTACAGGGTTATTCAAAAAGAATGAAACGATTTCATGATGCAATATTTTATTAAGGAAAAGTAATACAAAACTACAGCCAAGTCACAAGTATTCTACTCACAATCAACTTTTATTTCCTGTCGTACAAGTGTTCAATGTGGCCTTCAACACTTAGATAACTCCTCTTTCAAATGGTCACTGACTCATTACATGACGATGCTCGAGAACTGAAGCAATGCGTCATGAAATCGGTTCATTCTTTTTGAATAACCCTGTATATTGTTCACTATATAATTTCCAATAATGATTAATCTTGAACCAGGTATTTAAAACGTTGCTCCATTTGATGAATGATTGAGGTATATGAACCAGACACATCCTCCATAATTGCTATCCACAATAAGAGTTCTCCATAGTATCTAAAATATCCCTTAAATTATAGTGATTTTCTCAAGGCGAGCTTTGACTCCTGATACCTACATGTCTGTATCCGCGCACTCTTCTTTTTAACATATAAAAGTTATTAAATATTCCCCTTCTTGATGTATTTTTATTTTGGTTTTGGTTTTGAAATCTACACCAGGGGTCTCCAACCTTGGCAACTTTAAGACTTGTGGACTTCAACTTCCAGAATTCAGGGAGTTGAAGTCCACAAGTCTTAAAGTTGTCAAGGTTGGAGACCCCTGATCTACACTACCATCCTGAGATTTCTGGATTGTGTCTCACTGGTGCAACTCTGTGTTGCTGTGTTTCAAAAATATTCAGAGTTCCACTCAGTGCTGCTATCTCTTCCCTACCAATTAACTAAATGACATTCACTACATTCACTGTTATTTGCACAAAAATGCATTCAGTCTTCTATGTATCACTTATACCAAGAGTTCCCAACTTTTGTGAGATGGCACACTGGAAGCTGGAGAATGTGGACATGACCATCTTACAAAGCCGTTGCCATGTTTATGATTGTATCTATTCACAAAACGTGAAATTACCACCCCTATTCCAGCATCCCAAAATACCATCTTAGTTTTGTCTTTTTTTTTCTTGGAAAGATGGGCACAATTCCAAGTAAAGCATTAGGCTAACATATATGCAGAGGTGGGTTCCTCCCGGTTTGCACCGGTTCTATAGAACCGGTAGCAAATCGCTGGTGATGTCAGAGCCGGTTCTGTCGGTGCCGGTCCATGGACGCCGCCATCTTTTTTTTTTTTTTTGGATTTTTTTTTTTTGAAATTTTTTTTTTGAAATTTTTTGCTATTTTTTCTTCTTCTGCGTATGCGCAGAAGCCGAGTCCCTGGCACTGCACAGGTGCTGCCATCTTGTTTTTGGCTCTCTTTTTTGGGAATTTTTTTGAAAATTTTCAGCACTGCGCATGCGCACGCACGTGAAGCGCACACACAGCCATGCGGTGTGGGAGGAAGCGAACCGGCGGCGAGGTAAGTTAGAACCCACCCCTGCACATATGTCTTTCCCTTAGATGACATCTAGAATTGATTCTTAGCCATTTTCAGTTTACTTTCAGTGAAAAATAATCCCATAGGCACTTTTTGAAGCTAAAGATGACCCTTGAGGATAACTGTCAGCCTTACCAGGTAGACCAGACAGGAAACATCATCAGATGAGCTAATTTTATTTTAATGTAAAGCCATATTAACAGAATCTTGTAAGTCTGAAAATGCAATTCTCCTACCATCTCCTTTACAGCTCAAGAAACTAGGGAGAACTTCTTCTCAGTCTTTTGCCTTATCCACTATCCAGTTGTGGGCGACATTGTCTCTTATCTGATTGTTCCCTAGACACCATCTCTTCATCCTGTCTCCCAAGGTCTTTCCCGCACACCATTACAATAACACTTTGCTTTGAAGGATACTAACTTTCCATTTATGGCTTCTTCATTAAAATTGTTTTTTAATTAAAAGAACCCACAGCAAGTAACATTATCTGGTTGATCTTGTTTGAGCTGGATGCTAAACAGGTCAAGCCTGGATGATAACTGGGCTGTAGACTAGATCAGGAACATCCTGGAAGAAGACAGTGACAAACTACTTCTGAATTGTTGCCAAAGAAAGTAACAGATATGTCCAGTGAGCTGCCAAGAATTGAGCATGACTCAAAGGAACCAACTGTCAGGCCTGACACCAACTTAATTAAAATAAAATAAAATCTCCTAGAGCATGGAAAATAATACTGGGCACGGTAGCACCTGTAAACACCATGTTGGGGATCCAGCCCTCACAGTGTAAGTACCTGAATTTATTGGGATCCTTTGTTGATACCAAAATCTAAAGAAAGTTTCCTTTGGAAAAAGATCCTTTGCAGAACATGGGCTGTCGCTACATTTGATTCATTAATCAAATGTTTAACAAGTGTCATTATCAACAAGTACTGCAATCAGTTGCCATGACAATTGGCAGCGTTGCATCCATTATTTAAACAGAAATAATGGAAAAAAAACAACTGTGCAGGAGCTCATCGGTCTCATAAGAACACCATGACATATCAGAAAGAGATGAGATTTTTTTTTTAAAAAAAGATTCCGGTTTAAGACTCTTTTGTGGTCTGCTTGCTGCTTTGAAAAGTATCTGGGAAGATTTGCTCTTTATGTATCATACCAAAAAGTTTCTTGTAGGTCAATCCTTTGGACGTTTACTGAGAATTAAGGATAATTATTTAAAACTGCAATCTTACTGCTATAGGAAAAGTCATATTCTTTTTGAACAGAATAATATAACAATATTTATTTAATAAACTGTAACATTTAATGCAAATATTTCATACAAATTGGTACTATGCATGGATCAACACATCTATTTTTACGCAAGCTAACCTCCAGGAAATGGAGGACAGTATGGCTGTATTAGGACCAGAAAGGGTTGGCCACAGAGAGTCACATCCTTATCACTACTCTGCTGGACTACAGGTAGCCCTCAACTTACTGTGACTTTCTGACAAACAAAGTCCATGGAGAAGCCAGATTCCCTTAACAACCATGTTACTAACTTAACAACTGCAGTGCTGCACTTAACAACTGTAGCAAGAAAGGTTGTACAATGATCCAAATGTCACTTAACAAATCTCTTTCTTAGCAATAGAAATTTTGGGCCCAACTGTGCGTACGTTGAGGACTACCTGTACTGTACTACCTGTACTGAAATACATAAAATAACTCAGAAGGTACAACTGGTTCAGAATGCAACAGTAGGATGACTGGTAGGTGGATCCCATCACTCCAGAAAAACACCTGTTCTTGATCATCACATTGGACTTCCAGGCCCTATTCAGAGTGCTGTTTATTACCTCTAAAGCTTTACATGGTACAGTGCCAGGTTACCTTAGAGATGGCCTTTTCCAAGATGAGAGACCTGATCTTACAAGGTCGTCAAGAGAGGTCATCATGTCTGTGTGAACGCAGGAGGGACATGGGACTGATTACAAGTCACCTCATTTGTGGTTCTAACTCTGTGGAAGATGGCATCCCTGAAGATATGTTTGTTGATCAACTGTTAACTGTGCTTTATTATGACTTCTGCTTGTTTTTATCGATGTCCTTGTTCATACTGTAAGTTTGAGATTTGAGTTTTAGTACATGGCTCTGAGTTTTGATACTGAGAGTTACGAAAACACTGATGGAGTACTGATAAATACATAAAGGTAGTCCTTGACTTACGACCAGTTGCTGAATCGTACTTGTTACCAATCCCAAAAAGGGGATTATAACTTACAGTAGATCTGAACTTCTGATGGTTGGGGCCCCCTTGCAGTCAAGAGACTCACTTCGGGCACCACAGCAAGCAGACTTCATACAACCATTTCAGGGGTGGGTTCTAACTTACCTCGCTGCTGGTTTGCTTCCTCCTGCGCCACGTGGCCACGCCTTGTGGGCGCACATTGCGCATGCGCGCATGCGCAGTGACAAAAAAACAGAAAAAATTAAAAAAAAAAAGGCCGAAAACAAGATGGTGACGCATGTGTCGGAAACTCAGCTTCTGCGCATGCGCAGAAGAAAAAAAAACTGGAAAAAAATTCCAAAAATAATAATTCAAAAAAAATTCAAAAAAAAAAGATGGCGGCGCCCACGGACCGGCACCGACTGAACCGGATCCGTGATGTCACTGTGATGTCACCAGTGGGTCGCTCCTGGTTTGGGCGATCCGGTCCGAACCGGGAGGAACCCACCTCTAAACCATTTGCAGCATTCCACGGTGACATATTATGAAAATTATGCAGAAAACTGGTGATTGCGTCTGGATTTCGATGCAAAATTGCACCCATAGCAAACCATGGGTTCACTTAATGGCCACTGGAAAAAAAAGGTTGTAAAATCAGGCCAGTCACATACTTGATCAGTTTTATGACTGTTACAACTTATGTCTGAAAGGGACAGACTCCATTATGGTTGCAACTCAAAGACTACTTTTACATTCATAAATAAATGTTGTCTAAAATCACATCTACTTAAAAAAAAAAATCAGCTAAATTCAGTTAGACAGCCTGGGCTCCAGACTGCAGATGTGAGATTTTCTTAGGGTTAGGGTTAGTGAGACATTTTTCTGAATGGGCCATTATTATGCTTCACCAGAGGAACAGTTGGCTAACACTTTCTCAAATTCTGAGTAGACTAATCCTAATGCAGAGTTTTTCAGCATGTTGGGTGGGAACTCTGGGAGTTGAAGTCCACACATCTTAACACTTCCAAGTTTGAGAAACACTGTCCTAATATGTGTGTGTATGTGCAGAATAATCCATTAAATAATAATAAAGAAAAATGGTAGAATCAGTAAGTTCTTGAGCCATGAACTGGAGAGTTAAATTTAAAGCAACTTGCTGTAGCTTTGGCACCAAACAGTCCTGCAAAAAAAATATATCTTTCTTTCTTTCTTTCTTTCTTTCTTTCTTTCTTTCTTTCTTTCTTTCTTTCTTTCTTTCTTTCTTTCTTTCTTTCTTTCTTTCTTTCTTTCTTTCTTTCTTTCTTTCTTTCTTTCT
>QLTV01003108.1:2570186-2585504 GCA_003457575.1 Thermophis baileyi | reverse complement strand
GAAACCACCCCCTCCTCCACCCTGCCACTCCTGGTTCATGGAGCCAGAAAGATTGGGAACCGCTGCTTATCAGTTTTACATACCAAAGCCATCACACTTCTCAAAGTTTTGATTTAACTATAATTAAGTTAAATTATGAACAGCTGTTCTGTGGTATCTAAGTGATGAGAAATCATTCCTACTTGAAATTTTGAGAGGTTAAAGAACAGGATGCTATGGCATTGTTATTGTGATTCATCTTTGTTGCTTTGTACATTCTGGTTAATAACAACTTCATTCTTTTTCATTTTCAAGGATAACAAACTATTGTCAGAATTAGTTTTTGTTTAAATTTTGTTGCCGAACATTGTTGAGAACTTTCCCTAATTTAGAGCTGCAACAATATGAATGGCATAAAATATGAATTTGCTGTCATATAGTGATCACCAGAATAATTTTCCCAGGCGAGTTGGTAAGGATAAGTTGCTGGGGAAAGGTAGGTGGCAGGGGTGGGTTCCTCCCGGTTCGGACCGGATCGCCTGAATCGGTAGCAACCCGCTGGTGATGTCACTGAAGTGGATCAGCCGGTGCCGGTCCGTGGGCGCCGCCGTCTTTTTTTTGAAACTTTTTTACTTTTACTTTTTTTACTTTTTTTTTTACTTTTTTTTTTTTACTTTTTTACATTTTTACTTTTGAAGTAGAAGCAGCCATTTCCCTGGGCCTTCCTCACTTTTATATATTTAGCTGGCTTAAAATTTGTCATTCGGTTTTTGGTGTTGCAAACTCATTAAAACCACAATGTGAACCCTGACAGTGATTGGGTTTCAAGCAAGTTCAGCTTGTTTGAGATTGATCTTTTGTAACTAAGACCTAAGCTAGGCTCATCTGTTTTGTGTGAAACCGATGGTTGGATTTGTACACTTGCAAAGTTTTTTTTTTTAAAAAAGCCTAGTTATTGTGTAAGTCACTATTTCACCTCATGCTGTGTGTGGCTCTTTGCTCAAGGTTTATGGTTTATTATGTCCTAATCCAAAATGGCCACCAGATGAGGTATTTCGAATCTATTTTAACTTCATGTAACGTGAACTCAGGCTATATGGGCCAAACTAAGTATCACTGTCATCTAGAAACAACTTCCATTAGTTTGAATGGGGCTTCCCTATTTGTGAATGGGGATGAAGGTTATCTATTGTTGTTATTCAATCAATCAACTATTTTAGTTACATATTGTTATTCAATCAACTATTTGTAGTTACTTATTGTTATTCAATCAATCAACTATTTGTAGTTACATATTGTTGTTATTCAATCAGTCATTTGTAGTTACATATTGTTGTTATTCAATCAATCAACTATTTGTGGTTACATATTGTTGTTATTCAATTGATCAACTATTTGTGGTTACGTATTGTTATTCAATCGATCAACTATTTGTGGTTATATATTGTAGATATTCAATCAATCAAATTAAGATCAATCAAATCAAGGGGGTGTAGTGGCCTAAAGGGGTCATGGTGGCATAGCAGTTAAGATGCTGGGCTTGTTTACCAGAAGGTTGGCAGTTTGAGACCCAAGCACCGTGCAATGGGGTGAGTTCCCTTTCCTGCCCCAGCTCCTGCCCATCTAGCAGTTTGAAAGCATGCAAGTGCGAGTAGGTAAATAGGTACCACTTGGTGGGAAGGTAACAGCATTCTATGCGCCTTTGATGTATAGTCATGCTGGCCACATGACTACAGAAGCATCTTCAGACAACACCGGTTCCCTCAGTTAGGAAATTGAAATGAGCACCACCCCTAGAGTCGGACATGACTGGACAAGTGAAACCTTTCCCTTTTTAAATTGTTATTATTACAGTCAGCCTAAATCAATCCACTGAAGGATGAAGTCCTCATCACTGAAGGTCATGGATTTTAATCTTCTGGTCCAGTGCAGGTTCCAGATAAATGTATATGTAGATGTGGATATGAGACTATGGAGGTAGATATAGACACGAATGTAGATGTAGGTGGACTTTCCAGTCTGAGTTGAAAGAGAGTGACTGGTGCAAAGTCGCTCAGCTCTCTTTGGTTCCTAATGGGAGGGCTAGAACCTCTTTGCTCCTAGTCCAGCACTTTCCAGCAGTGCAACGTAGTGGCTTGCATGTGCAGATATGTGCAGAATTATAACCATGAGTCTATGAGTAGATGTGGTCTTTGTCTCTTTCAAATCATTCATGCGGTTGAAATTGAATTCCCTAGACTCTTGATGGAATTTTGAAGCTTGCATTGCAAAAGTTGCCTGGAATTGATTTTTCAAGCACAGAAATTAATGCTGAGCTTTGATTCAAAAACAAAGACTTAGGACAGGAGGAGAATTCTTGGGTAGTGGTAGTGGTACAGATATTTGAGAGCATATATCAGCAAAACCAGCTTTCTTTTTCAGCTTTTCAACAGATTCACCATGCTTTATTTGGGTGCTAGGATAATATATTCTTGAAGTATCTTACTAGCTTTCCTTGAAAAGGGGGAAAAAAAAACCACTCTAAATTTTCCTGAGCTAGAGTGATTTCAGCTTTTAGAGGGTTTACCTTTCTCCGTACACTCTCAGGGTTATGTAACTTATTGCAATTAGAGGGACTTACAACTCTTGGTAAAAAAACAAAACAAAACCCACCATCATTGGGCATTGGTAAGTCAATCCCTGGGCACAATGGCTCAGTGGTTAAAGATACTGAGATTGTCAGCTGGAAAGTTGACAGCCTGGGTTCAAGACCCAAGTGCCACACAAAGGGGTGAGCTCCTGTTCTTTACCCCAGCTCCTGCCCACCTACTAGTTCGAAAACATGCAAATGCAAGTAGCTAAATAGGTACCACTTTGTTGAAAAGAGCCGTGGTGGTGCAATGGTTAGAATGACCTACTACAGGCTACTTCTGCTGACTGCCGGCTGCCAACAGTTCGGCAGCTTGATTCTCACCAGGCTCAAGGTTGACTCAGCCTTCCATCCTTCTGAGGTCAGTAAAATGAGGACCCAGATTGTTGGAGGCAATATGCTGACTCTGTAAACCACTTAGAGGGGTCCGTAAAGCACAGTGAAGTGGTATAGAAGTCTAAGTGCGATTGCTAATAGTGTTCCATGCACCTCAGCGTATAGTGATGACCACGGAAGTGTCTTCTGACAATGCTGGCTCTCATGGCTAGGAAATGGTGATGAGCACTGCCCCTTAGAATCGGACCCGACTGGACAGAGGAAATCTTTACCCTAAGTGAATCTTCCTATTACCTGCTCACTTCTTTGTAGATAGTACTGTAGCTGGGGATGAATGTCAATCATCTAGCCATTCTAAACAAGTAAGAAGTAAAGCAGAGAGATGCATTCTTGAATTTCAGTGGCTCACAGATGACTGGGTGGAATTTGTTTGTTAGTGCTTGAAGAGGAGAGGAGCAAGAATTGGATAGGGTGCTTGAGTTCAGTAGTGTCTTTTGCTCTTGGAAGTAAACTTGGCATAATGCTGTCCTTTGGGACCAAAAAAAAAAAAATCTAAACCAACTGAATGGCAATAACAACAACACAAAATAATTTAAAAATTCACTTTAAAATGATCAAGGATACAGTTGTTTTTTTTAAAAAAAAATTAAGCAAGAATGGCTGAAATCAGCTTCCCAAAACTGAAACTTCAATGATATACCACCCCTGTATTTCCCCCCCCCAACTTTCTATTGCATTAGTTCCTGTTGGTTTTTCATCCATATGCTGACCAGATCTGATCCTGGTTAAAGTACAGGGGGTGAATGCCTATTCCCTTAAGTGGGGTCCTCACTGAGTACTGCCTCCTGGACCAGGCCCTCTTCACTTTCATGGCAGCAGGAACTTGAGGAGACCTTCTTCGATGTTCATAGAGTACTTGCAAAATCTTATCAGACAAGGCCATCTCTGATATAATGGTGTACCATATTTTTGTAAGAATTTTGATAGCACATTGAATTGAACTTGGGACCTTAGGGACAATCAGTGTGTCAACTCTGAAGCTGACCTGGCTGAAGCCATTTTTCTCCTGCCTCATAGTTGCCATGAACTTTGAAAGGGAGGAGGGAAGGGGGAAGCAGATAGACGGGCTACCCGTCAAAACAAAAAGTTTTCCTGTGGGAACCAAGGTCATCCCAGCAGATGGCAGAGGAGTGACCAAGCATCCCCCCAGCTACCTTCATTGGCCAATGTGACCGGTGACACCCGGGGAGGGAATATTTGCTCTTTTAATTAGGGGAAAAACCGTGGAAACTTTAGAGTTGGTTTTCACTAGCTGTGCCGATATGGTGTGTCCAGGGGTGGGTTCTGGATCCTTTTGCTGCCGGTTCGCTCAGGGTCACGCCGTGCACCCGCACAGCAATCAAAAAATAGCTTCTGCGCATGCGCAGAAGCAAAAATTAGCTTCTGCACATGTGCAGAAGCAAAATCCAAGATGGCGGCGCCCACGGAGACACCGACAGAACCGGCTCCGTGATGTCATCGCCGAGTTACTAACGGTTCTACAGAACTGGTTAGAACCGGTAGGAACCCACCTCTGAGTGTGTCCAATAAACATGTTCTTTGAGGAATCTACCTGCCTTGGAGTTCTGCTTTTGGTAGATACATTACTCGGAACCCTGATACAGTGATTGATGTTACTCCAGCCTGGAAGGTTTGCTCTGGTAGCAATCTTCCCACTAAACTTTGCACCATCTTTGGTTTCTGAGTTATCTTAAAAAAAAAAAAAACTAAGACAGAAGGCTTTGTAGTACAACTGTGTGGAAATACTTTGCTTCACTATTCTTCTTACACCAGGTAGGGCCTATTTGGCACATCAACAGATGCTGAACAATAACCTCCCTAGATCACAGCCCCCACTTCATTTTCCACAGAAGTTGCAAATCTGGGAGGATTTCCAACTCAGAGACCTCTCATTTCATAGGGGCGTAACCTTATCTGGAACCAAAGGCCTATCTGTCTTGCTGTAAGCTATTTGAGCTTGTTTTTCCCCCTATCCTGTCTCTCACAACTTACTGGGCTTGGTTGTATGGCACTTCTTGTCTGACCTGATTTGACAATATACAACTCAGTATTGTCAGTGTTTTTATTATTATTATTATTTTGGTTTATATACTACTCCACTTCTCAAGACTTCAAACAGCTTATAATTACGTCAAAACATAAAAAGACAACAGCATAAGTTAAATTTATGTTTTACCGACAAAGAAATATTAAAAAACACTTAATCTCTCCCCTGGTATAGCCGACAAAGCGAGGAGAACCCATGGCTTAGAGGTTAATACATCTACCTAATATGCAAGCAGCCCTGGTTTGAATCCCAGAAAGGTATGGCCAGCTGATGAGAGCTAAATAGCTTGAAATAGATCTATACTAGTCTCTCTTTATTTCTATGTCGGTAAAACATAAATTTAACACAAAAATAGTTTGTCGCGAAAGCGACTGCCTGCGAAGGCCCCTGGATTGGGGCTGAAAGGTAAAAACGGAAGCAGTATGCTCCGTCCCATAATTGGGTAGACCAGGTTGCCCTGATAGACCGGTCCCACCGGAGAAAAAACACAACAGCACAAGCATCATTGGAAGACTCTGATGTGTCACCATTTGGGCAGCAGAAACTTTAGGCGTCTCCAGATGTCACTCTTGGGAAATGTAATATTGTCAGCCCTCCCAGGTAAACCAGACAGGAAACATGACTAGACAAGCTAATTCTACTTTATTGTAAGGTTACTTTAACAGAATCTTGCAAATCTGAAAGTACAAACTTCCCACCCCCAATTTTAACCACCTGATTCATTAGGGCAGGTCCTTCCTAAGTTTCTTTCTCTGACCATTAAGCTGGTTTCCCCTTCTCTTGTCTGATTGTTACCTAGGCAACATCACCTCCCTTCATTCCCCAAGGTCATCCACACATTCCATTATATCATAGAGAAGGGATGGGGCATCATTTGAGAAGCCCCTAAGAAGGCTCATAAAGCTGTCCTTGCCTTATAATTGGGGTCCTTAGCAAAGTTTGCTGGAGGCGATTGTTTTGGTCTGTTTCAGGGATGTCAAACTGATGGCCCGTGGGCTGGATGCGTCACATGCAAGCCACGCCCACCCCAGCTCCGTGAAGGGGAAAAACATCGTGAAACGTCACATGACGGCAACGTGACGCCATGAGTTTGACACCCATGCTCTGTTTCCTTCTCAGGCTTTTGCTTGTATCTTCTAATTAGAGATACAGTACTCCTTCATTTACAACAATTGAGCTCAAAATTTCCATTGCTAAGCAAGACAGTTCTTAAGTGAGTTTTACCTCATTTTACAATCTTTCTTGCCACGGTTATTAAGTAAATCTGGCTTTCCTGTTGATTTTGCTTGTCAAAAGGTCACAAAAGGTGATCACATGACCTCAGGCCACTGCAACTGTCATAAAAACATGCCAGTTGCTGAGCATCTGAATTTGGATCACATGACCACAATGGGATGCCACAATGGTCATAAGTATGTAAAATGATCATAAGTCACTTTTTTCAGTGCCATTGTGACTTTGAGTGGTCACTAATGAATGGTTATAGGTCGAGGACTACCCTGTAGTCCACAAAGACAAATCTCCCATCTTAGTACCCACCAGGTTCTCCGCCTGTCCTTTAAATAAATAAATAAATAGTAAGTAAGTAAGTAAGTAAGTAAGTAAGTAAGTAAGTAAGTAAAAAAGGGGAAACGGATGCAATCTAAAGTGAAGCACCATTTACCAACCTTATCTTTATTTCCTAGAATTCCTCTGTCCAGAGCTGGCACCTTCTTAATGCACCTCTGGGCTGCTAGAACCAACTAAACAAACAGCAAAAAATAGATAAGGGGAATGGTCTTCAGGTGCTGTTCCTATGTCTGCCTCTCCTGCCTTTTTATTGACAAAACAACTCACTATGTGTAAAAGACAAAGAAATCTCCCTCCCTCCCTCCCTCCCTTCCTTCCTTCCTTCCTTGATGCTTACCTCTCTCCAAGATATCGTTTAGTTGTAAATAAGGCTCTTTTGTCCTCTTCAGCTTTTATAGCAAAAGCTTCACAAGCTTTTATTATATTAGCATTATAAAATTAGTATTCATTCATTCATTGATAACTAACTAAATCCTAAAACCTCAAACATAAGCAGAGTTTCTTTTTAATGGGATGTTCTGCTATTTAATTGCTCAAAGAGCTTTGGGAAGTCTGCTTATATCTATCCTCTAACAAGGGCTTATCTTGAATTCAAATCTCCAATCTCTCCTCCCACATAAGCCCCCTGAGCTTTCTTAAAAAAAAAAAATGGCAGCTCCAACCCAATGTATTCTATAGATGGAGGTCTATTTACTTCAGAAAAATCTGGCTAGATATTCTTTATCCTTCCATTAATCCCAGGATATCTAGCTAGATCCTTTAGATAGGGAGCATCCTATAGGACAGTGGTGAAATCTAAAAAGTTTCCCTACCGGTTCTGTGGGCATGGCTTGGTGGGCGTGGCTTGGTGGTCGTGTGACTCGGTGGGTGTGGCTTGGTGGTCATGGTCATGTGACCGGGTGAGCTCAAAAACCATCTTTCACACTTCACACACAAACAACACAAAAGCCACACAACTGACTCACACACAATGCAAAAGCACACAAAATGGCCCCTGCAACAAGAAGCAGGAACCTCACAGAGCCACAAAGAGCTCAAAAACCAACTATCACACTTTGCACAAAAATAACACAAAAGCTACACAACTGACTCCTACACAACTGACTCACACACAATGCAGAAGCAGCTGGACTTCACACAAAATGTGTGCAATAAGCAGGAACCTCACAGAGTCACAGTTTGGTTGAATAGGTAGTTTTAAAAAAATTCTTTAAAAAAGTAGAACATTTTTTTTTTTACTTTTTAAAAGCATTTGTTACTACCGGTTCCTACCAGTTCCGGCGAATCGGCCGAACTGGTAGCATTTCACCCCTGCTATAGGATGGAAAAGGGACTGGAGACAGAAGGCACATAAGCATGCTGATTCCATGGCAGCCATTTTATGAATGGATGGATGAGCTGTCAAAGCAGCCATTTTGTGGAATAGCCCAAAAATGCATTGAACTCAGAATGATTGTTTATGGAGGTTCTCAGTCATGCAGGTCATGGTTGTTCCAAAGGTGCTTTTTTTCAAGACGCTGAAGAAGCTCCTTGGATGAGAAGTGAAATGAGAAAAGCCAGACAGTCCAGTTGCCTCTTGAAAAAAGCACCTTTGGGATGACTCAGAATCTTCTCAGTAACTGGCCCTGCTTTTCCCTGCTCTTCCCTGAGATCCAGCTGGTCCCTATCCTTCTAGCCTTCCAAAAAGTCTTGGCTTTTCCTCCAGGAGTTGGGTAATGTGTGGCTGAACCCAATATAGTTGGTGGTGGATATACAGTGTTGTGTTCAGTGGTGGGCTGCTGCCAGTTCAGACTGGTTCGGGCGAACCGGTAGTTCCGACTAGCGCCTGGGCCCGCCCACCTGCCTCGGCGCTATCCCGTCCTATATAATCGCCGTGTGTTTGATGCTCACATTTTTGGTTCTGGGCAAACCGATTGTTACATTATGTGACACCCACCTCTGGTTGTGTTGTGTTGAGGAGCACCAGGAATTTCTGCATTTTTTATTTACTGTTTTCATTGTTGTTTGTAAGCAAACTAGAAAGCCATTGACCCATCTATAACTAGTTCATTAAGAAGTTTGGGAAGATATTTTCTGGTCCTATGGAACAGAACTAGGAAATAAGTAATCTCCTAACGTGATTCTTTTTAGAAATCCAGAGGTTTAATCTAGATCAGAGAGGCAGGAAGAGACCAAAAAAACCCCACAACCTTGTTGATTCACAGGGATGTTTTAATTATTTGCTCAGATGGAAATGAAAGATTCTTCTTCCAACAGAGAACTTGCATATCATTGTCCAGATGCTTGTTAGTTGGCTATATCATGATCCTTTGCATTAAAATGATTTCTCTCATATACCCTGTGGGTACCAAATGGTTCTTCTTGCTATAAAGTACAGGGTGATGTATTTAAGCAGGATAAATCAAAGACTTGAGAGGTATTTTGGAATGAATGAATGGGTATATATCTGAAGTCCAGGTTGCACAATAGATTTTTAAATGCAAGCTTAAGATGTTTGAAGAATTTCTTTAAAAGTAGAAGCTGCAAATATGGTACACACACATTTATAAACACTTTTATTTTACCAAATGAATTGGTAAGCCAGAACTGGGCTCCCCCTTGAGCAGAAAAATAAATTAATAGAAAAACTGATTTTGATAACATTGTTCAGAGACAGCTATGATTACACCAGCATAAAAACCTAGTAAGTACATACATAAATTTGATTACATAGAGTAAACTTTACAGTGCAACCAATTGATAAAAAGTACAGTGAGTTGTTGTTAGATATTTAGTAGACATTTTGCCTATATATGTGATGATGATATCAGTGATGCTTTTGATGAAATTTCCAAATCAGATTGGAATAGTACAGTCAACAGTGGAAATTAGAGATTGAATGTTAACATGCCCTGTTAATTGTATTTGCACCCCAAATTTTATTTAGCAATAGCACTTAGACTTATATACCGCTTCATAGTGCTTTTACAGCCCTCTCTAAGCGGTTTACAGAGTTAGCATATTGCCCCCAACAATCTGGGTCCTCATTTTACCCACCTCAGAAGGATGGAAGGCTGAGTCAACCTTGAGCCAGTGAGATTTGAACCACCGAACTGCAGTTAGCAGTCAGCTGAAGTAGCCTGCAGTGCTGCACTCTAACCACTGCGCCACCTCGGCTCTTAACCACCGAGTAATAGGCCACACGATAATGGAATGTTTATTTTGCAATTATGGGAATGGATCTTGGCTACTTTTCTGCCAAATTTCAGACACTGTGAGAAGTTGGCTGCTATTTTCTTTAACATTTGGCTAAATGATTAACGTATTCACAGCTGAGCAGCTTGCAGCTGAGTCCCAAAAAGAATTATGCTTCCATGATCCAGCTTATTTATCTAAGATCAATGCAACAATACAGCTACTGCCTCAGGCTAAAATAGCCGTAACTATTAACTTATTAATAAATGGAATGAATAATGTCATTTGGATTGGAGAGGGAGGGAAGAAAAAGAGAGACAGTGGTAAGTAGGCTGTTTGTTCTCATTAATTTACATAACCATTTGCTCTTGAGCAGTCCTACCATTGATGAACATACATTTGAGTCATGCCATCTCAGCAAAACTAGCTGGATCACCACGTACATTCTTAAGAAACAGAATATTTTATTTATTGCTTGACATTTTGGCAATGAAAAGCAGAGTTGTCATGACATGTTATTGTGGTATTCTCTCATAGCTGCCAGATAATGCATTTCTCAAATATTCTTATCTTCCTCTGTTAGCATCAACACCTCCTCCTCCTCCTCCTTTTCCTGCACCTGATGGTTTATCTAACAGTAGCTATTTAGTGTGATAATGGCGTTTGACAGATTGGATACAAACACCATTGTCACACTCCAAAGCTCCAGCAGGAGAGAAATCTTGGAGGAATGAAATATTCATAATGCTAGATTCATGGAAAACAGCCAAAAGGACCTGCAATAAAGAGAAAAAGGGTTAATGATCACAAATGGAATAAAAATAAATGGAAAAAAATATCAACAGAAATGACACCAATTTTTAAAAGAGAAATAGCTGTGGAGCGGTTTAGAATAAATTATAAACTTAACATTAGTGGCAATGTTGGTAAATTATTTTCCTTCTGTTTTGTTTACATTCTTTTCATTTCTTCCTTTTTATTGTTGTAAGCCACCTAGAATAGACCCACAGGAAAATAGGCAGCAAATAAATTTAATAAATAAATAAACAAACGAATTCATCAATGATTAAGATTTGCTTGGGACTGAATGGGCTTCTGTGACTGTTCTGATCAAAGTAACTGTTGAAGAAGAAAATTATGGTATGGTTGTCAACATTTCTGCTTAGTCAACTATTTTTTCAACTTTTCTATTGCACTTTTCAACTTACTCATTAAATTACTAGAACATAGCAACTTAAAACTCACTATATTCTAAGAAGATTTGGAGCTACATGCTAGACCTCAGAACAAAAGATATTGAAGAACCCTGATGGAAAGGAAGTCTATGCAAGGTCTTTAAATCTTGAAGGAGAAATCTACCCAAATTGAATTGGAGGTCTCATGAAATGCGATACTGAGTAGGCTATTGTAAATAATTCCAACAAGAAGGTAAAAAATGGAAGAAATTTATTGATACATGAAGAACTCCCTAAATGTTGTGGAAAAGGGACCCATATAATAGCAATAGCACTTAGAGTTATATACTGCTTTACAGTGCTTTTACAGCCTTCTCTAAGCGGTTTACAGAGTCAGCATATTGCCCCCAACAATCTGGGTCCTCATTTTACCCACCTCGGAAAGATGGAAGGCTGAGTCAACCTTGAGCTTGGTGAGATTTGAACTGCCAAATTGCAGGCAGCCGGTGATCAGCAGAAGTAGCCTGCAGTACTGCACTCTAACCACTGCACCACCGTGGCTCATAAGAAATATAAGATATAAGAAATGGAAGGACAAAAACATAACCAAAGAAGAATATGAGGGAGACTCCAGAAACAGTAAGGACAATGCCAGAAGGCTAAGCATTCAGAATGATTTTGTTGTGGCCCGCCAGCAGCCTGTGTAGCTGGTAGCTGATTCAGACAGCGAGGAGGCTGATGTGGTGATTCGCCAGCAGCCTGTGCAGCTGGCACCAAAGTCGGACAGCAAGGAGGCTGGAGAGGGCTTGGTGCCAGAGGCAGGGATTCAGCCAGGGCCGTCAGAACCTCCAGAGGCTGCCATGAGTGAAGAAGAAGAAGAGGAGGAGCCTGTTCTCAATGCACATGTGCGCAGAGCTGCCAAAAGGCAGGAATGGCTCCTGAGGAGAGGGACTACTCGAGAGTAAGGCTTGTGGATACTTGGCCACTCGCATAGCCTATTTAAGCTATTTAAGTGAGGAAAACGACTGACCAATTTGAAGGAAACAACTTCGTTCATTCCATTTGTCTTGACTTCAAAACTCCTGTTCAGCTCTTGTTTGAAAAGCATCAAGTTTCCTGCAAATTGCTTCCAGGCATTTTGCCAACAACAGTAAGATTGTGTGGCTTATCTACTGTTATCAGAAAGACTCTTCGTCAGACTTTTGTTCTTTTTGCTTGGACTATTGCTGGCTGTTAAGAAGGTTAATTAACAGCTGTTGCACCGAAAAGACTGATTTATACTTTCATTAACTTACGAACAACTGCTAAGAAAGAGAATTAGTAGTTGTTAATAATAAAACAAGGTTTGTTCAGACGCTGTTTGTGCTGTGTTCCTTGGTCCGGCAGCTGGGTCAGAACAGATTTGAAACTTGCAAGAGATACCTAGAAAAACTACAAATGAGTTCTTTGGCTATGTTAGAAACAAAAGGGGGAACCAAAGTGATTGCAGATGCCCTGGGAGGAGAAACTGGCAATGATGAGAAATCCTGTTTTGAGACTTCCATTACTTAGAAGAAAAATGGAGTTGGCCATGGTTATCCCATTGGCAGGGGAAATGCAATTTAGGATAGACAAGGACAGGGTAAGAGTGAACTCAGCTAATTTAAATTAATTCAACCCTCCAGAGTCACATGGATTATATTGCAGGGTCGTAAAATGGGGTGCAATTCATTTTAACAACTGCCTTGCTTAGCAATGGAAATTTTGGGTTGAACTGTGGTCGTAAGTTGAGGACTACCTGTAATATGTTCCTAGCATCACCCAAGCATTGTTTTGTTATAATAATAGCACTAAAAAAAATCTCTGTAAATTGCTGGTGCAGAAATGACTCTTCTACAGAACAAAAGGAAAATCTCATGAAATAGAGGTGGCTTAATAGCATTTCAGCAGGAGTGCTTATAATCAGATTCACCTAGACTTAACAAGTCAGAGAAGTCAAATCTTGGCTGTTACTAACACTGGATCTTCTTGGGTCATACAATTTTTATTGACAAAGATTTTTATACTAAAGCTACAGTAACATAAAGAGATACAGTAATTGGAAGTAGGAAAAAATATGAAAAAGAAAAAAAATGAAAAAGTCAAAGTCAAAGAAAGGGAAAGAAAAAGAGAAAGAGAAATATTTAAAGACGTGACTTCTGATCTTTACAGCAGTTACAAAAAAATGGTTATTACCCTTTCCACCCTCCAAAATTATATATCTTCTTCCCTTCTTCCCACAAACAACTCTTTTTAATCAGTAAATTCTGAAAGCACCAATTCATTTTTGTCCATTTTCAGTCTTTTATAAAAGTGCCATAGTTATTTTTCCTTCCCCAATTGCTAGCCATCACTGAGTGATTACATATCAACCTAATGATGATTGTCTGATGTTCGAACAGTGTTTCTCAATCTTCAGAACTTTAAGATGTGCATAGATGGCTGGGGAATTCTGGGGGTTGAAGTCCACACCTCTTAATGTTGTCAAAGTTGAAAAACAAGGGTAACAATGTCCACTCTAACTACTATTTCTGGGTTTGAAGAGATGTATAATACGAGGCAGCTTAGCTTTTGGAAACAGAATTACAGTTTATAAAGAATATATTTACTACCTAGAGAACCAGTTTGGCGTAATAGCTATGGCATTGGACTAGAAACTGGGAGACTGTGAGTTCTAGTCCCACTTTGGGTAGGAAGTTAGGTGGGTGATCTTGGGCCAGGTTCTCTCTCAGCCCTAGGAAGCAGGAAATGGAAAGCCACTTGTGAAAACACAAAACCTTATTAATTATCATTACCTTCTTTCGCTCTTTCTTTATTGGTTTGGAGTTTTCTTTAGTCTCCGACCTTAATATCAACACGGTATGCATATACTGTATAATCAATAAAAGCGAAGATGCATTTAAGGAAACTTCCAGGATTTTTGCTTTGAATGGGTAATCCTCAATTCTCTTGACCCACACGCTCTGCAAACAGAAAAAGAAAAGGGGTTTTTAAAAACTGAAGATAAAATCTTTAGTATCCTTTTTACTTTTACTTTCTTTAAAAAAAAATCCCACTTGAAGACAGAGCAGTTTTCTTTTTGCTTTTTCCATCTGCAGCACTTATTTTGCTTTTCATTCGCATTTCAATAGTCCTTTTGAAAAAAAAAATAATAAAGAACAGTCTTTAACCAGGCTGATTAAAGTGCTATTGTGAGGATAGGCCATTTCGAAAATAATTAGTTTTCACTAGGAATCGGCATTTCCTTTTAGTAAAGGTCCACTTTTTATCCTTTTCTTCACGAAGAAAACCCAGTGAAAGGAGATATTTTTTGTCAACCTTTTGAGAAATAAAATAGAGAATTTATCAGGGAACTGAAAGGTAATGTTATCTTGCTATTGTTGAAAGCTTGGCTTTCAATAAGGTGGAAAGTCTTTCTTCCCCCTGCCTGCCACATTTGATTGAATGCTTCTGAAAGAAAAATCAAGATAATTGAAGATAGTTTGGTTGAGAATCAAAGACTGAAATAATAAAGACGTTCAACTGACTCAGAGGAGAATGCCCTAATAATGTTTCACCCAAAACAATCATTCGTTTGCATGTATGCATACAAGCCTTTGCTTGCAAACTTAGCAATAACTTGTAATGAAATTACTCACAAAACTCAATAATAGGAAGAGCATTTACTCTGAACGCCGAAGGTACCAGATTCAATTCCCAGGATATCCAGGTAAAAAGAAATGGGTTGCAAACAACAGAAAAACCATTCTCTCTTGAAGAGCCACCACTAACATGTAATGTTAAAGTCAGTGAAAAATCTGATGTAATGTTCAGCCAGATTTTGTGTGTGTGTGATCTGGATTCCTCATACATTGATAGTTCTGGTGAAGAACTAGTCCATGCTCCTGGCTTTTTTTTAAGCCCCTGGTTGGCATTCAAAACCTGGGGTCAAAAATGGCAAAGATAGTGTATCAATCCAGCCTTCTCTATCTCCCCTACTTAGTACCTTCAGTTGAGTTCTGTCAATCTCCATAATTCCCTTGGTTCCTGGAATTTATACCCAAAGCATTTGGAGAATATAGCATCCAAGAAGGCTGTACTAATTAAATAACAGGGGTGGGGGGATCAGTTTTCTGTCAGAATCAGCTTCCAGATAAGAAGGTTACTGTGCAATCCTCCAGCCGTATTTAAGGTTTTCTTTTTTTAATCAGAGGATCAAACTTTGAAGTTCTCCACCTGTTGTCTTTCAAATTTTTCTCCCATTTTTTTTCCTCAGCATTTTTCTTTCTAGTAATAATCACTCTATAAAACCTTAGTAAGACCACACCTAGAATACTGTAACCAATAAAACT
>QLTV01003108.1:2544505-2559027 GCA_003457575.1 Thermophis baileyi | reverse complement strand
ACAATCTGGGTCCTCATTTTACCCACCTCAGAAGGATGGAAGGCTGAGTCAACCTTGAGCCTGGTGGGATTTGAACCGCCGAACTGCAGCTAGTAGTCAGCTGAAGTAGCCTGCAGTGCTGCACTCTAACCACTGCGCCACCTCGGCTCTTAAGAGTACTCTTCTCGTGAAATACCTCTGGACTCGCTCAATTGTATTAATGTCCGATATACAGTGGGGGTTCCAGGCAGATAAGCTGTATTCGAGAATTGGTCTGGCAAAGGTTTTGTATGCCCTAGTTTACAGTACAATATTACCGGAGAAGAAGCTTCGCAAGATTAGGTTAATAACTTTTAATGCCTTTTTGGCTGTTACAGTGAGCTCTGGCACTTAGATCATTTGAGATGAGTACTCCAAGGTCCTTGACAGAATGAGGGTCATCTACGAGGTTGTATCCGCCCAGCTTGTATTTGATGTTCTGATTTTTTTTTGCCAATGTGTAAGACAGAGCATTTGTTGGTTGATATTTGGAGTTGCCAATTGTTTGACCATTCTGACACATAGTCAAGGTCTCTTTGTAGGGCAGCAGCATTGTCGGTGGTGTTGAATAGTTTTACATCATCAGCAAAGAGAATGCAGTTGCTTATGATATGATCACAAAGGTCATTTATGTAAAGTATAAAGAGTGTGGGTCCTAAAATGCTGCCTTGGGGGACACCATTGTTAACAGGTGCAGGGTTTGATAGAGCGCTCCCTATTTTGACTACTTGTCTGTTTGACAGGAATGCAGCTATCCATTTATGCGGGGATCTGGAAATGCCATAAGATTTGAGTTTTAAAAGTAGTTTGTCATGTACTATTGAATCAAAGGCTTTGCAGAAGTCTATGTAAATTGCGTCTATTGCTTTACCCTGGTCGAGTTGTATAGTCCATATGTTTTTGCAGTGTAAGAGTTGCAGATTACAGGACATATTTTTCCTAAAACCAAACTGCTTGTTAGAGAGTAGGTTGTTTGTCTCTAAGTGGAGGGTAATGGATTGGTTTATGATTGATTCCATGACTTTGCAGGTGATGCAACACAATGAGATTGGTCTGTAATTTTCTACTAGGCTGGGGTCACCCTTTTTGAAGATAGGGATGACCGTGGCTAGTGACATAGGTTGGGCAAGGAGCTGGTCCTGAAAGAGTTTTCATAGATTATGCTTAGAGTTCTGCTATGGCAGTGAAAAGCTTTTTTAAGAAGTAGGCACATAATCCATCAGGCCAATAGATAGAGATGGTTTTAGGCTGCATAGTGCTTTTTCAATGTTATCTTCTGTAAAATCGATATGTAGTAGATCGTTGCAATTAGTTGTGGTACGACTAGGAAATGTGGGGTATGAGCCATTGCTGTTTACAAAGACTGAACCGAAGAACGCATTGAAGAGGTTGGCTTTTATGGTTTCATCATTACAGTCTTTCCCGTTAGGTCCTTTTAGGGGAGGGATGGATCTCGAGTCTTTAAGTTTGTTGTTTACAAAATTATAGAAGGCACGGGTGGATTTCATGCGTAGAAGGTTTTCCTCTTGTTTGCTGTGGTAATTGGTGCATTCTGCCTTTATCTGGTGGCATAAGGTTTTGTTGCGGCTTTTAAAGTTAGCTACGGAGCCAGTTTTGTTTTTTTGCCAAAGAGATTTTTTTTTATTGAAGCTTCCTTATTGTTATGGGTAATTTGTTTTTTTGTTTTGTTTTGGGGGTTATTAGCAATAGCACTTAGACTTATATACCGCTTTACAGTGCTTTACAGCCCTCTCTAAGCGGTTCACAGAGTCAGCATATTGCCCCCAACAATCTGGGTCCTCATTTTACCCACCTCGGAAGGATGGAAGGCTGAGTCAACCTTGAGCGGGTGAGATTTGAACCACCAAACTGCAGCTAGCAGTCAGCTGAAGTAGCCTGCAGTACTGCACTCTAACCACTGCGCCACCTTGGCTCTTAGTGGTATGTATAGTTTAATTGACTTCGAGCAAAAAAGTGTTATAATGGTCTTCAGCGGTATTACAGTCAGTGAACAGAATTTGCCAATCAAGAGATGAGAGATGGCTTTTTAATTTTTTAAAAAAATGTTTTAAATCCAGGCCTATTACTCAAAATTAAAATCATAGGCCAAGGGGAATTACACCATGTTATGCAGCAATAATTATATTAGAGGCAGAGTTCTGTTGCACGAGAATATGGAAGGCTCTCGGGGTAATTGTTGTTGGGGAAAACTGGAGGAGGGAAGGATATGTATGCAGCCTTGAGTTCCTAGAGACTTCCTAAGAGATAAATAAATAAATACGTTGTGTATCTGTGAATTTATGTGAATAGGCAACTTCTTTGGCCAAGAATAAAATCAGGAATATTGAGAGCACATGATGGTTTACTCATAGAAAGAATCCATTGCAAAAGTTGGCAAGGATGAACAACCAGAATCAGAAGCACAAGGAAAGTTGGTCTACAAGAAGAAGCCCCGAAAAGCAACAATTCCAGAAGGAAGGTTTTATTTAGGTATTGGTGGTAGTAGTGGTAAGATGATTTTGTAGAGCAGAACTTCTTTCATCCTTAAAGAAGGACATCTTGAAGGAGAAAGAGAAAGGATGGGACTTTTTCTGTCTCCTCTCATTCTTTCTCTCCCCTTCTCCCAATATTTTACACGAGAGGAAATAATGACAGCCAACTACCAAAGTTGGCATCTCAAAGACTTCCTTTGGTAGAACTTTGGCCAGTCCAATGAGACTCAATATGTTTGGTTCCCTTCTTACTACTAGTTAAAGACTGCCATGGAGATTTCAATGGAGATATGGTAGGTATACTCTTATTTTCAGGGGGAAATGGGGAACATTGATCATATGCAAAGAGGCCCTGTCTGAAATCTAATTTAGCACTGTATGTGAAATCTCAAGTAGACATTTTTCCCCAAGGCAGAAAATAGCAACTGTTGTTTCCACATTGCAGAAATGATGTGGAATCAGATATCACCTTCAAAACTAACTCTTTAAAAGGGCATAAGCTTTTGTGAACAGCTTTATCAGCTATTATTTAACAGCTTTTAATGAGCCGAGGTGGCGCAGTGGTTAGAGTGCAGCACTGCAGGCTACTTCAGCTGACTGCTAGCTGCAGTTCGGCGGTTCAAATCTCACCAGGCTCAAGGTTGACTCAGCCTTCCATCCTTCCGAGGTGGGTAAAATGAGGACCCAGATTGTTGGGGGCAAGAGGCTGACTCTGTGAACCGCTTAGAGAGGGCTGTAAAGCACTATGAAGCAGTATATAAGTCTAACTGCTATTGCTATTGCTATTATCCAATGCAGAAAACAGGTTTGCTGTATGTTGCCATTCATTAACTGGGCTCTGTCACACCCTTCCATATTTCAGATTTTTAAGAATGCATTCCCAGTTACTGGACAATTGGAGAAGTGGACAAAAACAATAGAGAAAAAGAAAATCTTACCATTGTAGAATATTGGTGGGAGGCATTCAAATGAGACTTCTGGACTTGGGCCTCTCCTGATTTCAAAAAGACCAGAGGTGAAGTAACCCTTAAACAGGGTCCATACCTAAGAACTCTCCTACTAAAGTAGACCTGTGGTCCATCCAAACCAGTTTATGGCTCCTCCCACAAAAAATGGTGGCATGTTTCTTTCTTCAATTTCCTTCTCCTCTCTTCTTTTGCTATTCTTTCTTCCTATCTTCCATTTCCTCTTTCATTAAGTGGTCTAACAATTGTTTAAATTCACTGTAGAATAAAACAGGGGAGGATGGAGAGGAAGGAAGACTGTTCTTCCTTCCAGTTCTGGTCACCACAATATTAAAAAAAGATGTTGAGACTCTGGAAAGAGTTCAGAGAAGAGCAACAAAAATGATTAGAGGGCTGTAGGCCAAAACATACGAAGAACAGTTGCAGGAATTGGGTATGTCTAGTCTAATGAAAAGAAGGACTAGAAGAGACATGTCTATGGAGATTCTCAGTCATCCAGGTCATGGTTGTCCCAAAGGTGCTTTTTCAAGAGGCAACTGGACTTTCTGGTTTTTCTTTGAAGACATTTTGCTTGGATGAGAAGCGAAACGTCTTCAAAGAAAAACCAGAAAATCCAGTTGCCTCTTGAAAAAGCACCTTTGGGATAGGAGAGACATGATTGCAATGTTCCAATATTTGAGGGGATCCTACAAAGACAAGGGGATCAAACTGTTTTCCAAAGCACCGAAAGGCAAGATGAGAAACAATGGATGGAAACTAACCAAGGAGAGAAGCAACCTAGAACTAAGGAGAACATTCCTAATGGTGAAAGCAATCAACCAATGGAACAATTTGCCTTCGAACATTGTGAGTGCTCCATCACAGGAAGCTTTCAAAAAGAGAATGGGCAGCCATTTGTCTGAAATGGTATAGGGTCTCCTGCTCCAGTAGGGGGGTAGGACTAGAAGACCTCCAAGTCCCTTCCAACTCTCTTATTCTATGTTTTATGTTCTAAGATTAGACTCCTCTGGGATGGATGGATGGATGAATGAATGAATGAATGAATGAATGAATGAATGAATGAATGAATGAATGAATGAATGAATGAATCTTAAGTTGCTCCTGTTGAATGCTGTGTCCTGTTTTTCAACATGGGCAACCAGACTCAACAGGGGTGGGCTTCAAAATTTTTAGCAAGGGGTTCTCTGCCCGGTTGCTGGGTGGGCGTGGCCATGGTGGGCATGGCCTAGTCGGCCTCCTGCACCATGGCGCGGGGGGGGGCATTTTTGTCCTCCCCAGGCTCCAGAGGCTTTCCTCGAGCCTCCAGGAGGGCGAAAACGGCCTTCCCAGGCTCCGGAGGCCCGTTTCCGGCCTTCCCGAACTTCCGGTAGGCCCGTTTGTCACCCTCCCCGAGCCTCTGCGTGCCCTGCACTTACCTGCATCCAAAATGGGCCGCGTGGGGACTCCGGGGAGGGGAGGGGAGGGGCGGGCAGGGCCAGCCAGGAGTGGGATTTGGGGGTTGTCCGAACTGCACAGAATCTTAGCTAGAGGTTCTCCCAAACCCCTCCGAACCCCCAGCAGCCCACCCCTGAGACTCAGGCCTATAGTACAACATATATTTCAGCAGAAGCAAGCCAGAATGGGCAACCTCAATGATTCAGAAAATCCTAACCCAACAGATATGGAGGGCGCCAGGTTATTTTCTCTGTGCAGATGTACACACAGCAGACTTCCCAGAGATGTTAGAATCTAATACATAAGTTGTGGTTATTCAGATGCATTTTGTTTGGACGCTTCTGCAATTCACAGACCCCACCATCTGCTGATGCCTCAGAAGACTCTGTAAAGTGAAGCATCAAAGCAGGAAGAGGTTCAGGGACCCACATGATCCCTGCTGCATTCCAGGAGCGCATTGTTGCAAAACTTTTCCAAATGCGCCAATGCCCTATGTTGAAATAGATAAGGAAAGAGCTCTTTTATTTGCTTGCAACTGATAGCAAAGGGGACAGGTGCTGGCTCCCAAAAGAAAGAAAGGAAGGAAGAAAAAAAGAAAGAAAGGATGACCAGCTACTCTGGCCATTCGGTCATCAGACTCCAGACCTCTGTGACAAAGCTATTCAAACAAAACTATTCAAGCAGATGCCGGCTGTGAAGGTGACATATAGCACGCATGCACGCACGTGCGCGCGCACACACACACACACACACACACGGGGGGGAGGGGGGAGAGGGAGAGAAATTGGTATTGGATTATCCCAGCCTGGTTTCTTATCAGAAGCAGCCAAAAAGGGAAAGCGGTTTTCAATAATTGCTGATGGCTTGTCATGATCTGAGGGTCAACCAGCAGTGGGTTGCTCCCGGTTCAGCCTGGTTCTTAGAACCGGTAGCGGCGGCGGTGAGAGGCTCCGCCCACCCACCCGGGATGCTTCTGCGCATGTGCAGAAGTGTCATGCGCGAGCGCACGCCTGAACCGGTAGCAATGGGTTTTAGAACCCACTACTCACCCATCCCAATGGGTCATATATTGGAGTCTGGCAGGGAACCATTGTGTAAAAATGAGGTCTCGGCAGACCGCAAGTAGGCCACAGAGAAAAATGGGTGAGTGCTGGGGGAGAACCTTCAAATACAAAGCAAACAGCAAACAAAGAGACCCAACAATCAAACTGGATCAGGCCTGCACAAGTCACTTTCTCTGCAATGAAACATTTTATGTAAGAGTTATTACTGTGCAAGACTTACAGAATTAATCTAGGAGCCTCTTCTACTTTACCTACTTTTTGAGCTGTAATTGGCACTGAGACCATCTTATGCATCTTATGCTCTCACTGCCAATTTCCCTTACAATGGTAAGGGGAAAAGAGATATTAGCAACCCAGCTAAAAGAAATGTTTATTTTCACCCAAATGCTGAGACAGCTCATTTTCTTCTGCCTATCACCTATAGCAGGGTTGTCAAACTCAAGGCCTGGGGACCGGATCCAGCCCGTGGGGTGCTTAGATCTGGCCCGCGGGGCCACCCTGGAAACAGCAAACAACCGGCCTGCTGTGCCTCTGCCAGCAAAAATGGAGCTCGGGAGGGCCTCGGACAGCCCTCCCGAGCTCCATTTTTGCTGGCAGAGGGTTTCAGGAGGCCATTGCACCCGAAAATGGAGCTTGCAAGGGCTGCGGGCGGCCATCCCAAGCTCCGTTTTTGCTGGCAGAGGGTTGCAGGAAGCTGTCGCAGCCGAAAACGGAGGTCAGGAGCCCATTTTCGCTGGCAGAGTGCTTGGGCCACCACAGGCGCCCCTGACATGAGTGATGTCAAGCTGGCCACACCCACCTCGAGGTCAAACATAACCCTGATGTGGCCCTCAATGAAATCGAATTTGACACCCCTAACCTATAGTAAGGAGGCGATTCCTTGTATCTTTTTTAATGGAATAATTGGCAGAATTGTAGCATGAGCAACTCTTACAAGCCACAAGGACATCAAAATGGCATCCGCGTAGTGATATTGTGGCAGCAATGATACAATGATGTCATTGCAGCTTGATGTCTGACACAAGTACATAAGACCTGCTATTTGCACACTGGCGATAACATCACAACCCCAGTGCGAATGTTAGACACCCTTCACGCCTGGACACCACCGAATCTAGGCCATAATGTGAATTGTTTGGCTGAGACATGGCAGATTGTGTTAACCAAGCCATTGTGAATCATGACTTATACCGTATTATGATATGCAAAGCCAGCCACTTGTGATTAAAATATACAATAGCTCATTATAACATGTGAACCTAGCCATTAAAGAAACATTACTACACTCCTTTCCTTTCTGGGCTATCCCTCATGAAAAAGGACTCCCCCTCTCTCCCCATTTCTGAAGCTCCTGAAAAATTTCAAAACCTGAAAGGTGAAGAGTGTGTATAGATGAGGACAATGATTCACCTTTGTGAAAAATTCAGTTTCTGTAGCCACAGGGAGACAAATGTTTACCAGATCAAAGGTGCAAAATGCCAGATGCTCACTAGATAGAGAATGTAGAATGTTTTCTACAACTCTTTGTTGCCATCAAAGGGTCAGCCAGATTTTTGCAGAGAACAAAAAGATCAGAACACATCCTGTCCAGTAGCCTATAAGCAGGGATTAACACCAGACAAATAATCAAGCAGAAAACAATATGCTAATCAAGGAACCACTAAGGAGAAAACCACATCCTCACCAACACTAGCAGAGCAAACTACTGTATATAAACCAGGAGGAAACTCCACACTCACTAGCACTGATGATGTTACCTAGTTGGGTAATTAAACATCTGCAAGCAAACCGCCAAGCTCAGAAAGCACCAAGGACTTCACAGTTCAACATTGAGCTACAATTATTCTCTTCTCTTCTCTTCTCTTCTCTTCTCTTCTCTTCTCTTCTCTTCTCTTCTCTTCTCTTCTCTTCTCTTCTCTTCTCTTCTCTTCTCTTCTCTTCTCTTCTCTTCTCTTCTCTTCTCTCCTCTCCTCTCCTCTCCTCTCCTCTCCTCTCCTCTCCTCTCCTCTCCTCTCCTCTCCTCTTCCCTTCCCTTCCCTTCCCTTCCGTTCTCTTCTCTTCTTCAACTTTGAAGCTTTGGTTCCTTCAGCTTTGAACCTCAACCTTCAACTTGCAAGAAGATGTACCCCATCCAGTATATGGGTTCAGGGTCCTGTGCTGCCAAACCCTTGCCTGCCTGCCCGCCCGACCCCAACCAGAGTCCAAGAAACAGCACTTAGCTAAGGATCTCATGCTATTACCATGTTGATAAATATCATTTTCTTAAACTATGGAGTTGGATTTCCCTTTGCCACAAATCTGGAAGGTAACAATCGCTACCAAAACTGGTGAACCGCTTCTCAGAGCCATTGAAACTCTCCTATCACTTGGGTTAGCCAATTGCTTGGGATGAATTGCTTTCCCGGGAACAACTGCTGTCTCTATCCGTTAATTTCTTATGGGATGGACCTTTGGTTTCTTGTTTAAGCTCGGTGGAGAAAGCGAGGGAGGGGGAAGCAAAAGGGAAAGGGAAGGAAATAAGCACCTTTGATTTCTTTTGCACAAATAAGAATGCAAAAAAAAGACAGAGAGAGAAACCCATTGCCTGTCTGAATGTCTGCCGTGGGGCAGAGACATTGTGCGCATCATGATACAAGCACAAATGATACATATCTGTATTTGTATCATTTGTGCAATGAGGACCCGGTTTCTATGATGGTATTGTGCTTTCTCCCATCAGCTATGATTGCTTGTATTCTTACACTCTGAATTCATGGTCCATTATGCTGGGGAAGGTCAAGAGAAGCCATATTGATTGAGAAGTAAGCCTCATTTATCAGAAGCTATCAGAGCTAAATGTATGTTTAATTTTGTCATGAATAATTCCTATAAATGTCTCTATCCAGATATCCACAACTCCATATGGTGTTTTAAGATAAGGTCCCCCCAAGACAAAGGCAGACATACTATCAAATGTGTAGCATGGATTCTCAAATTATATGAAACTAGTAGCTGGATACCCGTGCTTCGCTATGAAACTGAACTCCTTAGCATGGAGTAGAATGTCTAAACACCCAGCCCGCAGGCCAGATGAGTCACTCGCTGGCCACGCCCACTGGCAGTTGGAACAGAGTTCTTTTCAGGTGGGGAGGGGGAGTAGAACATCTAACTCCTTAGCATCAGAGCGTGTTAATAATAATATTAATATAAGAAATAACTAATGATCTGATGGTAATTTCGAAAAATCCTTTCTTAGCGAGTACCTAGAAGCCAAGAGGAACATACATGCCAAGTTTCAAGTTTGTAGGCTTTACAGTTCTGGAGATTTTGTGATGATGCGTGAATGGTATATGGATTTTATATATATAGATTATAATCACAGCAGTGATTTCATGGTGTATGATAAATCATCATGTGCTTTCAGTGGCTGTCCCCACAAGGTTTTGTACAGCCCTGATAAAATCTTTCCTTCCTTCCTTCCTTCCTTCCTTCCTTCCTTCCTTCCTTCCTTCCTTCCTTCCTTCCTTCCTTCCTTCCTTCCTTCCTTCCTTCCTTCCTTCCTCCCTCCCTCCCTCCCTCCCTCCCTCCCTTCTTTCCTCTTCACTACCTCCTTGCTAAGGCAAGGAATAGAGTAGGATATAATAGGGTTTTTACATCTTCCAACAATGGAAAATTAAAGGTGGTTCAATTCACCCAGACTTCTATGAGATGAAGCCACTGGAACTTGATATTCTGATGTTTCAAGTACTTCTAAGGATTTGACTTCTTTTCACTCTTATTTTTATTTCTCAAAAGTAATCTGCACTTTTTCTCCAGTTAGTTACCCAGCAGAGAAAAATCATGCAGATAATGAATAATAGTGACTTATTTATACAGACCATCTGCGTACAGAGCTCTTTACAAAGAGCAGGTTTGACAGGTTAAGTTTTGCAATCTAAAAATAGGTCCAGGGAATCTTAGGACAAAAGATAGGCACAATGAGGCTGGCAAGACACTAGGTAGAAACTCTGGATTATTTCGGTAGCACATCTGTATTGGTGGTTAACAATTGCTATATGAGAAACTTTAGAATCATAGGAACACAGAATGACAAAGTTTGCTTAAGTTAAAAGCATCCATTGGACCTTGCTTCTTTTGGCATTCTAACAAAAAACAGTGTCATAATGTTGTGTTGCAAACTCTGTCCATCTGGGACACGCATGCAATGTTGTGGCACATATAGGGGAAAAAATTAAGCTTGCATTGTACAACTGTGATGCTGCTGGTTTCAATCTGATGTCCATTGTTCCCTCTTGACATTGATGTTATTGGCACATATTTTCCGTATTCAAAATTGAATGAAGGACTATGTCAATCATTATTCTATCTTTTCAAAGCTGTGTTCCCATGTAGAATTCTCATCCTTTTTATGATTTATTCATTTTTTGAGACATTGGAAGGCCTTCCGAGAGCAAACAGATATCTGGTCCTGAAGAGAAGATGCCCAGACCAGACAGGCTGAAAGCATTGAATCACTAAATAACACATTCAACTTCTTTGATCAAAAAATCAGAAGTCCCTAAATGTTTGCAATGTCCCTGTACCCTGTGTGTGGACATTGCCACGGAGAGGGGAGCATGGTGTATGAAAAGGAGCATTGGGTTGGTTGGCCCAATCAATCAAGCAAGGAGATTTGAACCTGGCATGAAGCCGTTCTGGACTGCTTTGGCTTCAGCACCTTTAAGACTTTAAGACTTGTGGGCTTCAACTTGGCTGAGGAATTCTGGGAGTTGAAGTCCACAAATCTTAACGTTGCCAAGGTTGGAGACCTCTGGGAATCTAAACAGTCACATCAGCAACTGCAGCTTCCACACTGTTCTTGAGCAAATCGTGGGAAGTGGCAGAAGGCAGCAAGACCCTGGTCTGGCCTTGACCTGGCATGGTCCTGAATGCAGCTACCTCTACAAGCATCAGGATAGAGAACCGGAAGCAGAGGGCTGTCTTTGACTCAAGTTACTCATCAAGATTGCCTTTGTCTTTTCCGTATGCACCCGTCATGCAGTGAATTGGAGTGTGTTGAGTTGTCTCCTTCTGGACCTCCCAATCCTTACAGATGTGGATACATGGTGTTGGAATGTTAAATTGTCTTAAATTGTAAGAATGTCCTTGTGCTTGATGGCTGTCTATTCCTGCCTTGGGCACTGGTTGGATTAGAAGATCTCCAAGGTCCCTTGAAGTCCTATAATTCTATGGTACTTCTTCGCTGAATACCTACCTCTGCTGAGCTTCCCAGTCTGATGTTGGCACTCCATTCTGAAGTTCCAAGATGAAGCCAATGTGAATTGGGAATGTGCCAAGTCTATTATTCCATCCAATTATTCTCCATCACCACATTCATGCTTAATGCTTCCTTAGCTATGGACGCGTTCTCAAACTTAGACTGTTTAGTTAATTAATTGTAGCATGCATGAAAAGTCCAGACTCATAATCGACAAGGATTGATAGTGGAAGAGAAATCCATTAACATTTTCCATCTGTACGGAGCGTCTCAGAAGAATTGTAACAGAAGGCTTCAACATTTCAAATCCATTGAGATGTATTAAAGTTTTTCTTTTCCAGAGGTTTGCTTGAGCAAGCATTGCAAAGCATGAATCTTATTTGCAAAACAAAAGTCCCAGATGACATTTGCCCATCTATTATTCATGATCTATTGAGTTTTTCAGCATACAGGGCCCTCCTTGGGGTTTTTTTTTAAATTCCCTGCCTTGTTGATCTCATTACTATATTAATAACCACTCAGGTCTTACAAAATGGGAATTATCCTCCCAAAGAAAACACATATTTAATGCAATTAAAACATATAAACCCTTAAGTTAATGAAAACAGTACCTTTACTTTCAAGACATAAATTTATTCAAAGGGGCCTATATAAGGAAGGTATAATCTTACGTCCCCAATGCAAGATCAAAGGACTATTTCAGAAGTTAGGAGCAATACAAATTTGTAATCACAGAATCATAAAATTATGACGTTGGAAGGAACCCTAAAGGTCACCTAGTCCAACTCTCTGCAAGATACAGGTGGTCCTCAACTTAAAATTTTTCATTTAGTGACTGTTCAAAGTTACAACAGCACTGGAAAAAGTGACTTATGACCATTTTTCACACTTACGACCACTGCAACATCCCCATGGTCACGTGATCAAAATTCATTTGCTTGGCAATTGACTCAGATTTATGATGGTTGCCATGGATCATGAGATCCCCTTTTGTGACCTTCTGAACAAGCAACATCATCGGGGAAGCCAGATTCACATAACAATCGTGTTACGAACTTAATATCCAAAGTGGGGCAATATTCATTTAACAACTGTCTCGTTTAGCAACAGAAATTTTGGCCTCAATTCTGATCGCAAGTGAAGGACTACCTGTATAGGAAAACCAATTAAACTATCCTTGAAAGGTTGAAGCCTTTCCTTACAACCCTCCAAACCTTCATAGATTATCCCACAGTTTTGCACATCTCACCATTAGGGGGTTTCTCCTTACTGTGTACTTAAATGCAATCTAGGAAGCTGCCCTTTATACACATTCTTTGTTGCTCTAGTTTTTGTGACAATGTTTTGTTTTTGTAAGTCCTTGACTTACAACCGGTTGCTTAGCAGCCGTTCAAAGTTACAGTCAACTCGGAAACGTGGATTCTCCATTGACTTTGCTTGTCAGAAGGTCACAAAAGGTGATCACATGACCACGCGACACGGCAACCGTCGTAAATACGAGTCAGAAGCCAAGCAACTGAATTTTGATCACGTGACCATGGGGATGCTGCAAAATGGTCATAAGTGTGAAAAACGGTCATAGGTCACCTTTTTTCGGTGCTGTTGTAACTTTGAACGGTCACTAAATGCATTGTTGTAAGACGAGGACTATCTGTATGTGTCGGCCTAAGAATTTCGGTTTTTTGCATTTTTTGCTGTAATTTTTTGTCACAGATGCCAAGAAAGAGTCTGTCCTTCCTTCCACCCCTCCCCGCTTTAACTTCCCTTCCAACTTTTTTTTTATTCAAACATTTTTAATTAGGTTATTAAGTATTATAAAATACAAAAGTAAATAAGAGAACAATGAGGAGGAAAGGGAAAAGGGGAAGAGAAGTGAGGAAAGGTAGGGAAAAGAAAAGAAAAGAAGAAAAGAAAAAAGAAAAGAAAAGAAAAAAAAAAGAAAAGAAAAGAAAAGAAAAGAAAAGAAAAGAAAAAAAAAAAGGTGTCTGCCAGTGTAACATTTTCATTGAGTTATAAAATAAGATACAAAAATACAAAAGTAAATAGCAAAGCAGTGGGGAGGAAGAGGGGGAAGAGAAGTGAGGAAGGATTAGGAAGAATAAAAAGAAGCATTGACTTCCGACTCTCTCTGTTGCAGTAAAATAAGGCATTAGCATCAAATCACAGCTTTTTGTTTTTCCATAATAATATGAACAAGTCATTTCTATAACGATCTATCAATCTAATCTATAAAACCCAAAGTCAGAGTTTCATTCTTTTCCACACCAAGCACGAAATTCAGAAGTGTGGAAAGAAAAGTACTTATGTTCTTTTCTTTACTCAGAGTAGTCAGTTTTGCCATTTCAGCCAACTCTACTCCCTTCCAACTTTCCATGTCATCCTTTGTGTGCTCCGATACAGGAAGTCCTCAACATACAAGCGTTTGTTTAGCAACGATCTGAAGTTAGCAATGGCACTGAAAAAAGTGACTTCTGACCGGTCCTTGCACTTACGACTATCGCAAAGTGTCCCCACAGTTCACACGATCAAAATTTGGGTGTTTGGCAACCGATACGTTTTTATGATGGTTGCAGTGACTCAGGATCACGTGGTTCCCCTTTGCAATCTTCCTAGGCAGCTTCCAACAAGAAAGGCCAACGGGGCAAGTGGGGTTTATTTAACAACTGTGTGACTCACTTAGTAACTGCAATAATTCGCTTAACAATTGTGGCAAAAGAAGATGTGAAATCGGGCACAACTCCCTTAAAAACCGCAGACCACCTGTTTCTGATAACTCTAGCTCTGTTCAACATGCCATGTTATGAAACCAGTTATCCACATGATCACAAAATGCATGGAACAAACCAACTGAAATTTAGATTTTTCAGGTTTCTGAAACTGTACTATGATCTATACTTGCTTTTCTACCTATCCCCAATCCTTCTTTCCCTCTGCTAATTTTCAGCCTGAAGAATAGAATAGAATAGAATTCTTTGTAGGCCAAGTGTGATTGGACACACAAGGAATTTGTCTTTGGTGCATAAGCTCTCAGTGTACATAAAAATATATTCATCATGAATCATAAGATACAACACTTAGTGATAGTCATAGGATACTAAATAAGCAATCAAATCATACTGGGAAACTAAATAAAACAATATAAATCATAAAGATACAAGCAACAAGGTTATAGTCATAAGTGGGAAGAAATAGGTACTAGGAAGGATGAGAAGAAGAATAGTAATACAGTCTTAGTAAATAATTTGACAGTGTTGTGGGAATTAGTTGTTTAGCAGAGTGATGGCATTTGGGGAAAAACTGTCCTTGTGTGTAG